>PVHX01013598.1:11492-54125 GCA_004024805.1 Geosciurus inauris | reverse complement strand
TTAGCTATTGTGAATTGAGCTGCTATAAACATTGAAGTGGCTGCAGCACTGTAGTTTGCTGTTTTTAAGTCTTCTGGGTATAGACTGAGGAGTGGGATAGCAGGCTCAAATGGTGGTTCCATTCCAAGTTTTCTAAGGAATCTCCATACTGCTTTCCAGATTGGTTGTACCAATTTGCAGTTCCACCAGCAATGTATGAGCGTGCCTTTTTCCCCACAACCTTGCCAACACTTATCGTTTGTATTCTTGATAATTGCCATCCTGATCGGCATGAGATGAAATCTTAGGGTAGTTTTGATATGCATTTCTCTGATTGCAAGAGATGTTGAACATTTTTTCATATGTCTGTTGATGGATTGTATATCTTCTGTGAAGTTTGTGTTCAGCTTTTTGGCCCATTTATTGATTGGGTTGTTAGTTTTTTTGGTGTTAAGCTTTTTGAGTTCTTTATATATCCTGGAGATGATTGCTCTATCGGATGTGTGTGTGGCAAAGATTTGCTCTCAGAATGTTGGCTCTCTGTTCACTTCATTGATTATTTCTTTTGCCGAGAAGAAGCTTTTTAGTTTGAATCCATCCCATTTGTTGATTCTTGATTTTATTTCTTGTGCTATAGGAGTCTTGTTAAGGAAGTATGGTCCTAATCTGACATGATGAAGATTTGGGCCTATTTTTTCTTCTATTGGGCGTTGGGTCCCTGGTCTGAATCCCAGGTCCTTGATCCACTTTGAGTTGAATTTTGTGCATGGTGAGAAATAGGGGTTTAGTTTAATTTTGCTGCATATGGATTTCCAGTTTTCCCAGCACCATTTGTTGAACAGGCTATCTTTTCTCCAGTGTACATGTTTGGCTCCTTTATCTAGTATAAGGTAACTGTATGTAAGTGGGTTCGTCTCTGTGTCTTCTATTCTATACATTGGTCTACATGTCTATTTTGGTGCCAGTACCATGCCATTTTTGTTACTATAGCTTTGTAGTATAATCTGAGGTCTGGTATTGTGATGCCTCCTGCTTTACTCTTCTTGCTAAGGATTGCTTTAGCTATTCTGGGTCTCTTATTCTTCCAAATGAATTTCATGATTGCCTTTTCTATTTCTATAAGGAATGACGTTGGGATTTTAATTGGGATTGAATTGAATCTATATAGTGCTTTGGGAAGTATGGCCATTTTGACAATATTGATTCTGCCTATCTAGGAGCATGGGATATTATTCCATCTTCTAAGGTCTTCTTCAATTTCTTTCTTCAGTGTCTTGTAGTTTGCATTGTAGAGATCTTTCACCTCTTTTGTTAAATTGATTCCCAAGTAATTTTTTTTTGAGGCTATTGTGAATGGGATAGTTTTCCTAATTTCTCTTTTAGAGGGTTTATCACTGATGTATAGAAATGCAATTGATTTGTGGGTGTTGATTTTATATCCTGCTATTTTACTGAATTCATTTATTAATTCTAAAAGTTTTCTGGTAGAATTTTTTGGATCCTCTAAGTATGGAATCATGTCATCTGCAAATAATGATAGTTTGAGTTCTTCTTTGCCGATTCGTATCCCTTTAATTTCTTTCATCTGTGTAATTGCTCTGGCTAGTGTTTCAAGGACTATGTTGAATAGCAGTGGTGAGAGAGGGCATCCCTGTGTAGTTCCCATTTTCAGAGGGAATGATTCCAATTTTTCTCCATTTAGGATGATGTTGGCCTTGGGTTTAGCATAGATAGCTTTTACAAAGTTGAGGTATGTTCCTACTATCCCAAGTTTTTCTAGTGTTTTGAGTGTAAAAGGGTGTTGTATTTTGTCAAATGCCTTCTCTGCATCGATTGATAAAATCATATGATTCTTATCTTTAAGTCTATTGATGTGATGATGTATTATGTTAATTGATTTCTGTATGTTGAACCAACCTTGCATCCCTGGGATGAACCCCACTTGATCATGGTGCACTATTTTTTATATGTTTTTGTATGCAATTTTCCAGAATTTTTTTGAGAATTTTTGCATCTATGTTCATCAGTGATACTGGTCTGAAGTTTTCTTTCTTTGATTTGTTAGCAGTGATAACTATTCTGATCTTTGTGTTAATTATCCCTTAGATTTTTTTCCGTATGTATATCCCTTTGTTGATCTTGTGTAACCTGAATGGGATCATACTATGTGTATTTCCTCATGAATTATCCTTTCAATTAACCTGTGTAGGTTTTCTTTACTGTGGTTCTATTTTTTTCTTTCTGCTGTGTATTATCCCAATGCAATGACTACTATAATGCCTGTGTTCCACTGATGAAGGTATCCAAGACACTTCCAAGGTTTTTCTGGTAAAATCAGTGCTGCTGGAAACATCTGTGTTGAATGTTTCCTGGTAGATGGTCCTGATACTAACACTTTTTTGTTGTTGGAAGCTGTTAGAAATGTTTTCTCCAAATGGGTAGCCTGTGCTTTCACTGTGTAATATCTTCTGAAGAACAAAGGTGATTAATAGTTAAAATGTGATGTGATTTATCCTTTTTCTTTATTATTTATACCAATGTATGGTTTTTTTCTTATTTTCATCCCCCAAAGTCACACACATGATTGATTGATAGGTAGGTAGACAGATAGATAGATAAATAGATAATTGATAGATTGGTAGAGATAGTCCTGTTTTCTAAAATTTTTGTTCTTAATTTATTTTTTCATATCATTGAAGGAAATATGTTCTTTTATTTTTCCACATGGATCATCAATAAATTGCCCAGCCCTATTTACTGAATTTTTCATCCTTTCTCCATTGTTCATTGATGTCATTTTTGGCATATACTGTTTGTTTATATAAATGCCTGTGCTAGTACTTAGCTTTCTATTTGATTCCATTAGTTTATCTGTCTGGACCTGCCTTGATCCAAAGTGACTTAATTATTATGTCTTTAAACAAGTAATCACCACATGCCTGGGGAAGTTCCCTGAGTTATTTTCCAGGCTAGCACAAGCTAATAAAATCTAGCTTCTCTTGTCTCTTTAATATAAATTTTGGAATTAGTTTGTCAATTGCACACACAAATAAAGAAAATCCTGCAGAGATGTTGATTGATATTACATTAAATCTATTAAACTAGGGAAATTAAATAGGTAGATTTTTTTCTGTCTGTGAATATGCCATGTCTCTAACTCTAATTAGGAATTTCTCAAAATATCTTGTAATGAAAAATTTAAAAATGTATTCTGTACAAAATATCTTGCACATCATTTGTTAATTTCATTCCTAGGTAACATATCTACTTGTTATTAGAAAATAATATTTTTAACTAAATTGTTTAATTATTTTTGGTACAAGGTATCAATTGAGAATAGTGTATTAATCTGACATTAAGCAAGCTTGTCATACTTTCTTATTAATTTTAATTATTTTTCTGCATGTTTGTTTTACATTTCATACATGAAGAATATAATGAGTATTTAATTTCTTATTTATTAGCTTAATTAATTTTGCATTTCTGAGCTGGATAGGATCTCTAGTATACTAGTGAATCTTCTCTGGCCCTTGGTTTTATGGGGAAATTTTTCAATATTTTAGTGTTAAGCATAAAATTAGCTATACAATTTTGGTAGATGCGTGCATGAGTCCTTAGCACTATTTCCAAAGAATTCTTCACCTTCCAGGTAGTTAGTAGAACAAACTTCCTGATTCCTTTCATTGCCAGTTGACTAGTTCTGGTCAATGAGCAGTGAACAGAAAAATGAGTGTCACTCTAGAGCACTGCATTTACTTGACTGTTCAAGGCTCTACAGAGCTCTCTTGCTGTACAGCATGGTGATAGTAATGTCCAAAGTTGCTGCTTCTTCAGCCTGGGTCCCCAAGGGTGTACAGTGAGCAGAGGCCTCTGCTCAACTCCAATGGCTCTTCAGTGTAAGCGAGAAGTGATCCTGTTGTGTGAACCTAGGAGATCCCGGTGATTCTTATCTCCATTGCACGTGTACCCTGACCCGGAAATGGATTTGCTTCTCAGGAAAGCACTTCCTCCTTGAGAATTGATGTCATTCATGAACAGAAGTTGAGTTATGCTGAGTATTTGTCCTGCATCTACTGAGCTGCTATTTTCTCTGAAATAGGTCAATATGATAAAGTATCTTAGCAGCTTTTATGACATCGAATCACCTTAACATCTGGATTAATGATAATGCATGAGTGCCAAGTTTAGGTTATGAATGTTTTGTTTAATATTTTATGTCTGTGTCTGAGTCTGATGTCCCTGAAATGCCCTATGTAGTTCTATATCAAATTTATATTATTCCTGAAATACACATGAGGAGTTTGTCTCTTTGTATGTATTCTTTGAGACTAGATAAAACTGAGACTATTTTACATATTTTGATATAAAATCAAAATTTTATGGCTGTAGACAAACTCACATTGAGCTATTCCCTTTTCTCTTTTTTGATTGACTCAATTTATAATTTTTATGAACACATTAGACTTTCTTTTCCTTTTGGATTCACTTTAGCAATTTACATCTTATAAGTATCTACCTTTTCTAAGTGTATAAATTTATTGGCAGAAAATTCATTTAAAAAGTCTACATTACCTGTTATTAAGTTCTCTTTTTCATCTTCATTATAATTTATTATCCCTTCTTTATCCTCTCCTTTTACTCTCATTCTTACTAACAATTTGATTCTATTGTTTATTTCAAAGAACAAACTCTGGCTTCTTTGAGTAAGTTTGCTAATATTTCTTTTTTTCCCTCTAGATTCTTTTTTCTTTCTAATTCTATTGTTATTTCATCATCTTCTTAAACTGAATGATGTCTTCCTTAAATTTTAACCTTTTTTATTTCACAATTAAAGTACAGGAGGTTAAAAATTAGTCTCATCTTGCTTTTAATTGGATTCCACTATTTTGATATGTTACATTCTAATCATTCAGTTATTAACATATTAAAATTTCTGTCATATTTTATTTATATCCTAAGATATTTAGAAATTTAGAAGTATGTTTTCAAATTTCCAATAATATGTGGTTATTTTAGGTTATCTTTACTTATTTTTGTTTTTGATCTCTAACAACTATATTTTGATCAGAGCATTTGGTTTATGGAAAATAATTCTTCAGGATCTGTTTATAAACTAATGTATGGTTGGTTGTCATTAATGTTCCACGCATGCTTTAAAAATAACATTTTCAGATGTTATGCAAATCATTATATGTATACACACAGACACACACATATATTTAAATACCAATATACACACAATGATACACACACAGGTACAATCCTTCTTATCTATTAGCTCAAGAATATTAATTGTGACATTTAAATTTCCCCTATCCTTGGGGATTTTTTAAATTACTAGTTAACCTAATGATCCTTGAGGCAAATGTTTTTGAATTGAATCACCTTGCCATCTGGATTAATGATAATGTCTTTGAATATTGTGGTAGGTTTATCTTTGTTCCTTGAGAATTTCTCCATTTGTGCTTTACATGTTTTAAATCTATATTATCAGGTGTGTACAAGTGTTGCATCTTATTGGTTAAATAAACATTTAATTGACATGTAAGGATCCTCCTTATTTCTGCTAAAGAATTTTATGCCAAGTCTCTTTTGCTGAATTTGACAGTTAAATCCATTGTGATGGTTTAGATATGAAGTGTCCTCCAAAACACCTAATGTGTGAGGCGATTCAAGCTTTAGAGGTGCAATGATTGGGTTACGAAAGCCTTAATCCAATCAGTGAATTAATTCCCTGATAGAGATTAACTATGTGGTAACTGAAGATGGACAAGGTGTGGCTGGAGGAGGTTGGTCATTGGTGACATCTTTTGGAGTATGTCTTTTGTTCCTGGAAAATAGAGTCTCTTTTTCTCTCTCCACTTCCTGGTGCCAGGTCCTCAGTTGATTTCCTGTGCCACACTCTCCTGCTTCACTGAGAGCCCCAAGGACTGGAGTCAGCCATCTGTAGATGGAGACCTCTGAAAGCGTGAGCCCCCAAATAAACTTTTCCTCTTCTAATTGTTCTTATCAGGTCTTTTGGTCTCAGCAGTTGTTACTTTTGTAGGCTGACTAAAACAGCCATCTATTTTTGTCAGTGTTTTCCTAGTATGACTTTTTCCATCCTAACATTTTTGTGACCTTGTGTTTTAAACATAAGTATTTTTAAATCAGAGCCCTCATTTGAAAAAAAAATCAAATCTGACAACTTTTTAAAGCCTGAAAAGTGTAGTATTAATGCTTCTTTCATCTCATTTTATCCATTCTCTTTTTCACACTTTTTTCTCATTTATTTCCTTTTAAATATTTTTGATTGTTTGAGGATATTTCCTCCTCAATCTCTTTCTTCTTCTGTATCAATGTGACAGTTTCCCAACAGGTTTCTGTTATTATAGTGTTTGTTCTGTATTAAATACTTTATCTTTTGATTTTGTCCTAAGTTAATCACTTATTTCTTCTCTTTCTGAACACAAGAATCTTAGGATGTGGTAATTCTTTCCATTCCTTGCATACATAAATACTTTTCATTTTGGTGGTATTTAATTATGGACTTAAGTAAATTAGGTAGTCAAAATTCGTTTAGACTTCTCTGAGCACTTAACTTTTTTCTAAACATTTGTTGTTGCATTTTAAAGTTTCGTTTATAAATTATTTTTCTACTCCTTTTTTAAAGTTACTATAGTGTAATAGCTGAAGATATCTTTATTTTACTATTAGTTTGTTTACTAGTTTTATTGCTATACATTCCTAGGTTTATATATCTCAGCAATTTGAAGTAGTCTGCTTTTCTCTTCCTGTTAATTAAAGCTATAAGCCAGTGTAACTGCCATGCCTGTGAATGTAACTGTTTTTTCTTTCTCTTATAAAGAATATCCCCTTACCTTTGATGTTCTTCTATACTACTGTATTTCCACTATTGTTTGTTAAGTTTATGTTTTTCTTTATTTTCTAACATAGGATTCATGAACCTCACTGTCTCTTTGAATAACATCTCTTGATCATGTGTTCTCTATTTACAGAACTTTAATTAATAGGTATTGTACCTATTATTGACAATAGAGGCAAACAAGTCCATGGCATGCCTCCTCATCTCTTCTTTATGTTTTCTGTGCTCTTGTGTTTCAGCATTACATTGTGTTTAATTTCCTCATACTGTCCTTTCAATTCTGTATTTCTCTCTTCAGCTCTGTCTAATTAATGATCCAATGTAATTTTAATTTCAATATTATATTTTCATTTCTATAATTTCTGATCCTCAACTAAACTTACCTGGCATCTTTTTGCAGGTTATTGCTTCTTGTTGATTTTTTGTTTATTAAAAAGTATAAAAAATATATTTTTTCTTACATTCTTTATCTGTTTTATGTAGTCTTTGGAATCTGATTACATTATTTTTTGTTTTGTTTCTCCTGAGAGTTCTTCATGATAACATTTTCTTTATGTGCTCTGAAATATTTTTTAATTGTGAAATTATACTCATTGCTCTGTGTTTTCATGAGATATTGAAGACCTGTTTTGAGGCTGTATTTCTCACAGGCATGTGTTTAGAGATATTACCAACCCAGAAGAACTTCAAAGTTCCAGCTGGAGGTTTTTGCACCACAATCATAGACTAAACTCGATTCAAACTTGGATGACAGTGGTTTTGTGGATGGATTGAGAAGTCTTAAGAGCATTTTCTTTTTTGTTCTTCTCAGAATCAAGGCCAAATGATGCAAATAACTTTATCACAGGTCTCAAAAAGGCAGGTTTCTCTGTATTTACCCCACCATGTGCTGCATTGGGAGGACTATGGATATATGAAGATTCTCTAATGTGATCTTCTAGCTTATGTGGGCACCAGGATTTCTCTTTTGTGACAATGCTCATGTCTTTTTAAAACCCAAGCTCTGAGCCATCCACTATCACAAATGTCTGTAGAAAAAAAAGATTTACCCTCATCTCTAATGTTTTAGCCATTTCTCTCCCACAAGTATGTTAGACATCTTATTTCCATACTGCTGGTAAAGAAAGTCATTTCTATTCATAAGCCTAGTTACTCCAAATATGGAGGAAGGCTTTTCTTATTGACCAGACAGCCTGAAGTCTCTATTTTTCTACAGCAAGAATTTACTCTAAATTATCTATGAATATAACTGTTTCCCTCCTCTATTTATATAACCTTTTCTTAACAGTAGGCTCCTTGAAGTAATCCTATGGCTTAAAAATAGTATTTGAAAAATAAGTCCCCTCATAGTTCAGTCAGCTTTGTTCCAATGATGGTTTATTTCTTATCACACACACACTGCAACTTATTATGCTCTGCTATCGGTTATGGTTTTGATGTGAGGTATCTTCCAAAAGCTCATGTGTGAGATAATGCAAGAAAGTTTGGAGGAGAAATGATTGGGTCATAGCCTTAACCTAATCAGTGAATTAATCCCCTGATTGGAATTAATTGAGTGGTAACTGAAATGGTAAGGTGTGGCATGGCTTTAGGGTATATATTTGTATCTGTCAAGTGGAATGTCTCTCTGCTTTCTTATAATTATATGACGTGCTTCCCTCCACCACACTCTTCCGCCATGCTGTTCTGCCTCACCTTGATTCCTGAGGAATGGACTTGGCCTTCTATGGACTAAGACCTCTAAAACTGTGGGCCCCTAGATAAATCTTTTCTCTACAATTGTGCTGGTTTTATCTTTTGGTCATAGCAATGAAAAACTTACTAGAATACTATCGTTCTATCTTCTACTTTCAATAGTTTAATTTTTTAATTTCAGGATCATACCTATATATTCATTAGGCAGAATTTCCTTAGTACTTCTCTATATGTGAACAGTGGGTCAAGATTTTTCCCTTGAGGATACTGTAGTGTAAGGTTAAATATTAAAGAGGGGATGAAAAGATATAGATGTTCTACAGGAAGTGGTGGTGCTGATCATTTCCCACTTCTCCAACCATGCTAGTTTGTTTGAGTTCCCCCAAATATGCCATGATGGATCTTGCTTAAGTACCAGACTGCTAATAACTTATAGAATATTTCTGTACTAATTAGAGAAACAATTCATCTCTGTGCACAATTAGAAAAGAGGAACCCCCTCTGAGAATATGAAGTCCCAAGTGCCCATGACTGGACTCAAGAAAGTTATCTTTCTGCAAATTAAAAAGCATTCCCTCATCCAAGTACATATGTCTACACTCATCTTCAGATGGTACTCACATACAGGGAGCAGGCTGCACAATCGTGTGTGTTACTCATATGAGTGCAGACATTGAGTGGATAATTTGACATCAGCCTCTGAGGTTGTACACAGTTCCAGGTACAGATGTATCTTGGGAATTATAGACATTTTCTTGTTTTAATATTATCACTGCCATGAATGCTCTCCTGACAGCTGAAATCTGAAGCACAAGAACAATAGGACATGAAGAGATAGAAGACAGCCTGGACATCAGCTGGTTCCTATGACCACTCATTCTACAGCTTCTGGACTGGAGAACTGGGTTATAAACTCAAATGAAAGACTTAGCACTCGCATCTTTAGCATTATGCAGTAAACAAAACTGGCTTAGATTCTGAGCACATATCCATCACAATTGTCTTCACTCTGTATGGCCAGAAATTTACTTATAAATTTTTAAAAATTTATTACTATAGTCTCCCAAATCACCTAGGCACAACTAGTGGCGCACACTCCTCATTTTATGAAACACTGGGCTGGATGTTCTGCCAACTCAGTCTAGAATTTAATGGTTCAGGGAATGGTCCAGATTAATCTTGAGTTTAGAGAGGAAATCATGGGAATTTTTAGCGAAGTCATGTATTCAGAATACTAAAGTCGGCAGCTCTAGATTATCTCAGATTGTCATCTGGATTCTAGCACAGAGACTGACATAGTATTAACTCAGAAAGAGTTTGTGAAATTAATTAAGCTTTCCAAGAGGCTTGGCTTGAGTTAGATATCTCTGAGATGCACTCTATAAATAATGGGCTGCTGGATATAACCGAGTGAAGAGTTTTGATATTCGTAGTGCTCATTGGCATCTGATAAGAAATTAAACATGAACTTACTGTATGGCTGCCGTTACGCTTCATTATTACCTAGGTTGCGTATGAGAGTGTTATCAGGAGTTTATGGTAAAATCATTAAGGTTGAGGGCCTTTCTCTGTATAGCGTAGTGCCTATTAACAAAACAAAACAATAAGCCACTAAAAATATCTTAAAGAGCTTTAGTGCTTGCTTACCCAAGAGACAAAAGATTTAGAAGACCAATGAGCCATTCCTTACCTGACACTACAATTTCTGGTGAGTGGGGAGCTGTTTGCATGGCTAGCATTTCCCAAGAACAGGGGACAGCTTGCTTCTTTCAGTTCCTGTTTATTTTGTAGCAACTGAAGCCTTTCCAAATAGCAGTTAATGAGAATTTCAGAGATACTGGACTATCATGAAAAATATGTACAATCTCATAACTTATCTGAGCCCAGATTTCAAGCATGCAAGGAATACATTAGTCTTTGCACAGTACTCACCCAATTCAAGATGCCCTAAGTAGTATACGTCCATCCATGCTGCAGGGTAAGAAGCATAGAATAGGAGATCCAGTCTTCTCACAGTATTGGCTATTAGGCACATGGGAATTCTCTCCTCTCTAAGTGATAATCTGTTAACGTAAGAACACATCACACTCTTAAAGAGTATATATATAGATATATAAATATATTTGGCGGGGGGGGGGGCTGAGGATTGAACCTAGGGCCTTGTGCATGCGAGGCAAGCACTCTAGCAACTGAACTATATCCCTAGCCCTTAAAGAGTATATTTTTGAATCAAAGCAAAGATGGTCTACACAGCATCCGCTCACTTTTTATAAACATTCTCTAGTCTAAGATAGTGCACTCTACTCTCAGACTTGCTATGTCTAAACTCAAGGACCTCAGGCTGTTTGTTGATTCTTCTGGGCCTCAACATACCAATCATAAAAAGAAATTTAATGATAAAAATGAACAGCCAAAAAAGTAAAATGAGATTTTAGTGGCCGCAAGGTTGGCTTTTGTTTCTCAAATGTGCAATATAACTGAGTGCAATATGAGTTGCAAAATGTGCAATATGAGTTGTACAATATGACTGGACATCCAGCAAAAATTGTATTGGCTATGACCATTTAGGGGGCTACATTTAGAAGCAAGACTTCTGTAACTATTAGTTTGCAAATACAATCTCTGAGTCATGTCCAAGTCCACAGAAGCTGCTGGGTGATGTGAAAACATGCCTTCAGAAAATATCAGAGATATTGCCCAACTTAGAAATCAGCATTCAGTCTTCACTCATAAGCATGGAAAAATAGAAAATAAAAAACAAAAAGACAAAAGAAAAGGAAAAAAAATAAAGTTGAAAATATCAGATCTTTCATCAAATAGAGCAAGGGAAGTCTGACCAGATAAACAGAGAGTAAACAGGAAGTGAAAAGAACAATAGGCTTGGCTGGGGAATTTCAGAGGACCAGAAATGATGGTTTAAATTTGAGATGGCTGAATACTAACCCCAGATTCTAGCATTTATTAGGTCTGTGACAGAGGATGGGTTTACTGACTAGGGCCACTTTCCTCAGCATGTGACCTTTGTAGTCACATAAGGTCTGACAGAAGAACTGCATGCTTGATTTATTTATTTACTTCTTTTTTGTTTGCTTTATTTTGATACTAGGACTTGAACCTAGGGGCACTTAATCTCTGAACTACATCCCCAGCCATTTTTATTATTTTGGTCGGGGACTTGCTAAATTGCCAAGATTGGCCTCAAACTTACAATCCTCCTTTCTCAGCCTCCTGAGCTACTGGTATTAACCATCATACCCAGCTTCTGTGTGTGATTTAATATTCTGTCCCTACCATCTTGAAATTCTCAATGGTTTTTGAACAGGGGGCCATACATTTTCACTGGGTCCTGAGAATTATGTAGCAAGTCCCAAGCTTAACCTCTTTAAAATTGTTTCTCCACTTCCAAAATGAGAAAAGGGTTGATTCTTAGCATTCAGGATTATAGCAGGGATGAAGAGACACACTTATGGAAAGGTCCTCATGAACTCAATGCATGATGTGTTTGCTAAATAAATATTAAGACTCTTTTCAACTTTGATCCATTTATAGACCTAAATCTAACTATTCTTCTTTAAAAGGAGTCATAGATGCCAAGTTTTATTTTCTCCTTTTTTTTTTTTTTTGAGAGCCTGTTGAAGACCAAATGTGGAAGCATAAAACTATCTTGAATAAAAGCTGTTTGGGGCCAGTTCAGAAATAGGAAATATAATAAAATCTCTCATGTATTTATAGTTGGTGCTGGGGCATCGCATGGACAGACAGCCCTGATGCAGTTTTTGAGAATTTCACTAGAAGACTCCATTTCAACTAGTGCATCGTGCCTCATCCATAATTAACCTTGAACTTGACTCCCTTATATGTCTGTTCGAGACAAACAGGTTCTTACATGGCTAATATCTTCCTTCAATGAATCTTCTTCAGTTTGGGAGAAAATATGGAAAAGTCACATCATTTATTTTCCTTGAATTCTCCATTTCCAGCACATTATTAGTTTTTGAAGAATTCAAATTCTACAGTTTTGGAAGAAGTCTCCTCTCTTCACCTCTGGCTGAAGAGATTTTAATGAATATATTTTCTTATTTGATTTCTGTTCCCATTTCCATATTTTCTTGATTATAAAGTAATTTGGCATTGTTCTTCATTCTTACCTAGAATCGGATGGAGTTGGGGGAGAGTTGAGTGAATTCAGATGAAATAAATAATAAAATCATAAATAATAAAACCATTTAATGAGCTATGCACCAAGATTCTCCAGAACATAACATCCTTAAATATCTCTTGGTTCTTAAATATCTCTTATTTGTCTTCATAATAGTCTTATGAAATAAGTATTATTATCCTCCACTCACAAATGCAGAAAATGAAGTTTAAAGAGGCAAAGTAATTTGACTATTACTCATGACCTTAGACTTGAATCATGTCTTTTGAGCTTTGCATCCTGAATTTCAGCTCTTATGACACAAACGGTAAAAACGTCAGATGTGCAGATAGCGATGCAAGTAAGTTTGACTCCAACCCTGGTGCTAAACATTGGAGGTATGAAGAAAACTGATCACCAACAGCTCATTTTAAGGAATAAGAAAGGAAGAAAATTGTCACTCCCTTCATTTAGACCTCCAAGTTCTACTTGTGGAGCTTGGCATAAGTCCAACATGATTTCAGGCAGTGAGAACACAACATATAGGGTAGAAATAAGCTTCACCTCAAGAGGATTGATAAGTCCACTGCTTGAACTCCAAAATTGATGTTTTCTTTGAATGGTGTTAAGTGGTATGAAGAGAAGTGTATCTAGTGAGTGACTGTCAAGATAATGGGTCTCAATCTGTGTGGCACAGAGGGCCAAGGCCTGCAGGATGGGCAGGGGTAGTGGAAATGGAGAGCAATGACCCTCAGGGTGCTGTCCCCAGGCATGAACTCCTGAGGTGGAGACCAAGCAAAAATAGCAACAGGACAGTTAGCACGAAGGGGATGGAGAAGGAGACCAAGAATTCTCTTTCTGGAATATTGAGACTGTAATCCTGGTTCCCCAGTCAAGCAGAAATGTCGTGAAGGGCATAGCATACACTTACTTGTCTAGAATGCAAATGGAGTCTAGCCTGGAAGTCCCAATGTGTGACTAGCTGGTAGAGAGGTGATATTTGGACAAGAAAAGTAGAGAATAAGAAGGGGAAAGAGAACAAAGTGTGTGTGGGCGGGGGGCGGGGGGAGGCAGACAAAGAGAGAAAGAGAAAGGAATAAGGTAGGATAGCAGCAAAACAGCCTTGAAAAAGACTTTGCATTACCTGAAGAAAGCAGAGAGGATGAGCCAGGAAGAGGAGCCAGGAAGGTCAGATCAAAGCCAGGCATCCTTGAAATGGTAAGAAGGGATGGAATTCCGAGCACTGGTGGGCCTTTGAATGGTATAGAGATGCATTGTGTTTTGTGATAGGCTGAAAAAGAAAGCCTAAGGGTGCAGGGTCCATACAGAGGCTGTTATGTTGTGATGCAGAGGAAATTTGGATAAAACACCACTGAGCATGTAGGAAAACGTGTTCCTAGAACTCCAAGGGAATGAGGAGGCAGCGTGGGATTCAAGAAGCACCTCGATGATGAAATGTTTGACCTATGTTTCATGGATGAGTGGACATTAACCAGGCCAATACAGTCCCCAGAGTCAGCAAATAAATGCCTTTGTGTTTCATGCAATATTTGGGGGATACATAGACTAAAGTACCATGTGATTTATCTGAGATTCAAGGTCTATTATTTCTCCTACATTTTATCTGGCAATCTCTTAAGCAAAGAAGATAGGAAAACAGTCCCCTTGCAGCAGGTACAGCAAAAATAAAGGCAGAGCCTAGACAATGCGTAGTCTACTTAGAGAACTATAGATGACTTATAATGGGCAAACTATGAAGTTCCTGCAAGTGATAAGGCTACAGAGACACCCAAGGCCATGTTATGAAAGTATTTGTGTGTTTGTTCATTTGTTTGTTCGTTTCCAGGTTAACATTTGGTAAACAGTTCTGCCTGACGTTCTTCAGTTAGGGGAACCTTTCAGCCTGTAGAATTCACATAGGAATAGGAGTGCACACTATAGCCAATTATAAGGAACTAACAAAAACAGACCCTGAATAAATACCTCTGATGCAACCGTCCTCGTACCGGCAAGATGCAATGATTTTCTGAAATCCTCAAACAAGTGAAAAACCACAGATATGGAAACTGGGGTCCAAAGTTGTCAAACATGCTGAAGATCCCACAGATTAATGGAACATTTGACAAATCAGCCCCTGGTCCCAGATTTCGTTCTCTGCACTTGGGTTTAATAGTCAGAACAGATTGTAGTTTCTCTGGGCAGAATCCTGGAACTATAAGCAGTGTTTTTCTTACAGATAACTCATGTCTAGGGAAGTGGCCTGTGAATGTCTAAGTCCTCTTTCATAACTCTCTGTGCACTTCAAAGGACACTGCCACCTTTGTGGAAGCGTACACACGCACATCTCTATGGACAGTCTTATCCTGTTTACCATAAAACCAAACAACAATTTCAAAGATCTAAATATGTGTAACTTCTTTAAAGGTTTGAGCATGCTTCTTCCCCTTGAGATTTATGTGTGTGTACTCAAGGTTTTCCAGCCTTGGCCATTGCCTCAGGGACTAAGCTAGCTTATTTTGGCTACAGTTTAGGGACAACACAACTAAAATATGGCTCAGATAAATGACACAGCTCCTACCAGTGATGTCATGGCTTTGCCATGAAGCCGTTGCAAAGGAGTCTAAATTATTGAAAAGGAAGACTTAAAGAATTGTCTTTTGTCTTAGGCTTTTAACCTTTACTATTACTCCATTATTGTAGGATGCTTGACTATGTCCACTGTTCAGGTCACTTTCAGAAATACGTATTTAATGTCTACTATGTACCAGGAATGGAGTTTGACATTAATAATTTTGCAAGGAATTAAATATTATCTCTGATATTCCTCTTCTCTCTCCTGCTCTGTTTTCCACTCTAATATTTTATCCTTAATTTTTGTTGCTTTACTTATTAAAAGATGATCTGTAGTTCAGACAAGACGTCTCTTAATTAGTGCATGGATGCTAAGAAACTGCTTAGAATGTTTTAACTTCCTTGAAGATAGTGAGGATTTAGTTGAGTATAGAGGTAATCTCAAGAAAGTGGTTTTTTTTTTTTAATTAGATAACAAAAAAACTTCAAGCATTTTTTTATTTAGATGAGATTATCACCATCTGATTATAATTGGGGTGCCTAGAATGTTTTATAGTGTTGTGATAAAGATGGCAAGCATTAGATGGCATAGGACCTGGAAGAAGAGCTCCTGCTGCAGGCTGGGTCAAGTAGAGGGGTAGGGTGAGTGACAGTCAAGTCTTCCTGAAGGGTATCCTCCCTGCAGAATCATGAAGAGTGATTTATAGAAGCAGTGAAGAAAGAGTGACATTGTAGGCAGAGAATTCCTTGGACAAAGGCATGATGGAATCCAATACTAACATGCCATTAAGGTTTTCCAAGGTCAAGTCTACCATTTCAAAAACAGTACCACTGGCCTCTAGAGAGGCTGTATGGGTGTGGGGACTTTAACATGAACCTCAGTCTCCTGACTTCAAATCACTAGTTTTCTACCCCAGTATGAGATCTTTGTTCTGGCATGTTTAGACTACACTGCAAGACCTCATTGTTGTCAAAGTTCTGTAAACATTCCACCTCTCCCAAGAAAAATTCCTCACTACAGGTGGCATTAGATATCCAAGACCACCCTCTTTGATAAAGGAAGGATTCAATGGAGTTTGTTATGGGATGAACAAGCCACAGAATGCTCCTAACCTTCTAATATGGATGGGTCCCAGTAACTGTTATGTTGAAAAATTCTTTGAAGCGATTTTAATTGACCAAGCAGGAAATTTATGTATATGTAGTATCGCTGTCTCCTTCTGTTGTCTCCTCTGCTACTTCATCCTCAAAACTTTGTTGATCTGGTCACTGAAAGACCAGATTTATGTTTTGCAGGGATATGTAATTACTGCATTGCATGAGCTTTAAGAATTCCACTTCAGTGCTAACCCTCTGTGAGTCCAGGATAGGAACCCTGGAGGTGAGTATTGTGACCTTGTGCAAATAGTTGCTTTGGTTTCAGTTTTCTTATCTGGCTGGCTTTTCAGATTCCTCCCAGCCCTACAGTTTAACATTTTGTTTTTATAAGTTACTGGCAAAAAGAACAAATTTCTTGTAACTTGTTTTCACAACTTAAGTATTTTCCAGAAGTTTGATCTATGGAATAGCTAATTTCTTAAGCATGAGCTCGCTGATGACTTGTGCAAACTTCCCCCAGGTCCCTGTACTCCCTTCCCCCCTCCCCCTCATAGAAAGAGCATAGCTGTTTTTCCCCACCTCTTGAAGCTCTCTTCCTTTCTCTAGAGAGGATTCCTGCTCAATACCTTGGATGATTTGTGAGTGTGTGTGTGTATGTGTGTATTGGCTCCTATGGCAATACGAACACAAAATAAAACTTCAAAACAGCATCTTCACAATTGTGCAGAGTGATCATTTGAACACAACTATTAATATTTTAGTACTCTAAAACAATTCTCCAGTTTCCCAGGAAGAATCCTTCATGTCTCCCCCCACTTTTCTATCATCTGAGGGAATGTATCCCAAGTAAGCAAAGGGCTAAAGATAAAAGGGTGGAACTCATTTCTCTTTGGCAATTGTTATAAAATGGAAATTTTTTCTTCTTATTATTAAATGTGGCAAGAACTTTGCTGTTTTATTGAAACTAGGTGGTAATAATGTTGACATCTCTTCATTCTTCAGCTGTATGATCACCAACACCCTTTGGAAAACAGCACCCTTATATTAGCTCCCTGAGATTGAAAGAAAATGTTTTTTTCTTAAGGCTTGGAGGCCCTAGAAAATGATCACACAGGTCTGTCTTACTGTATCCTATAGTATGGTCATGACTGATTTCCTCAATCTCCTGGTCTCTAATTTCTTAGCTTTTCCATTATGCCCATAATAACCTTCTGATTGGAGTTTCCGAATATCCCATGATACACCTGTCTTTGTCCAAGGTTTTCCATTTGCCAGGAATGTCCCTTCAACAGTCACTCATCCTGGTACATCCTAGAAGAATCACCTCAGATCACCCATCTATGAGTTGAATTGTCAGTGACCACCTCTGTCCTAACAGTTCTCACATTGTACTCCAATTACATTTAAGCATTACCATGACCAGATGACAGATCTCCATTTGATTCATCTCAACAAAACAAAACAAAGCAAAACTTAGCATGTGCCCACTTTGGCCCTGAAAATTACTAAACACCACTTAACCGAGAACTAGTCAGATAAACCCTGACTAACACAGAGAAGAAGACATAGTAGATCTTAATAGATCTCCAATGCATGTATTGGAATGGTTAATAAAGCAATTTTATAGAAAACAAGATAAGGTGTGTGTGTGTGTGTGTGTATGTGTGTGTTGTGACACTGGGGATTGAATTCAAGAGTGCTCTACCACTAAACCACATCCCTAGCCCCCCTTTTCTCTTTTATTAGTGCCTTATAATTATACAGAATAGTTAGGTCCCTTTTGACAAAATCTTACATGCAGAGAATTTAATTTACTGCATTTCAGTTTCTCCCTTTTTTATTTCGAGACAGAGACTCACCAAGCTGCTAAGGGCCTTGCTAAATTGCTGAGACTTGTCTTGAACTGGAGATCCTGCTTCTTCAGGCTCCCAAGTAGCTAGGATTACAGGCATGTGCCACTACAATCAGAAAGATGCATTGTTTTGAGAGAGCATGACATTTTTATTGAATAATTTAAGAAAATACAGGGTTATCTTCATTCAGTAGTGCCAGGGCTCATTTCAGAGACAAGTGCCTCTCTCAAATTAAAAATGGTTTCAGATTATGGTATTTGCAGGTAAATGGATGGAGCTGGAGAATGTGCTAAGTGAAATAAGCCAAACCGCCCAAAAATGAAGCCCAATGTTTTCTCTGATAAGTGGATGCTGATCCATAATTGAGAGGAGGGTGCATAGGGGAGAATGGAGAAACTTTGGATTGTGCAGAGGGGAATGAGGGAATGGGAGAGGGTGTGGGAGTGGGAAGGACAGTGCAACGAGATGGACGTTGTTACCCTATATGCATTCCACTCCGGGTGAGACACTGCACTATGTACAGCCACAGGAATGGCAAGTTGTGCTCCATTTGTGTACAATATGTCAAAATGCAGTCTATTGTCATGTATAACTAATTAGAACAAATTAAAAATTTTTTAAAACTGATTTTCAGGATGAAGACCATAGCTTAACTTCCTTCTAACTCAAGATGCCCTACACTGGGTAGGAGAAACACAATTCTCAGTTGAGGGTCAGCAGCCTTGAGCTCAAATCCTACCTCTATCAATTAATACTGTGTTTGACTCAAATTCCACCTGCTTTTCAATATCAGAAAGGAAATAAATGACAAAACATCCTAAAGAAGACAGTGTGAAAAGTTATATATGCTTAATATAATTGTGTGTGTGTGTAAAAGCTATATATATATTTAAGAGTTAAATATCAAATCTAGAAATTTAGGATTACAAAATCTCAGAGTCTCTTAGCTGACAGGAGTCGTGGTTTGGACTATCCTGACGTGCTGCACTTAAGTCGGCAGAAAGCAAGGACAAGCAGTGTAGGAACCAGACAGGGGAGGGCCCTGTCCTGCATTCAGGAACAGTGTGATTGTACAGAATGTTCACACTGGGAAGGGGAAGGTCTGCTTGGATGGAAAAGCTAGGGACTAGATGCCAGGCTAAGTCATCTGGACTATATCATCAAGAACCTGAATCAGGGCTTTGGAGGATTTTAATTACAGAATACATGGGTCTTATTTGCATTGAGAAACAATTATGTGGGTATGGAATAGAGGGGACCAGGACTTTGATGTCTGGTCTTCAATACACTGATGGATTTAATGGATCCTGAATACCAGCAAAATGGCAGTCATGGTGCCAAGTGCTAGGGTGGGGACAAAATGGGCAGTGAGGACACATAAATAAATTAGATGTTCCTCCTGTGCCCATTGATCTCACAGGCCAAGGTTACAATGTAACTGTCATGATTTCAAGGAAGATTTTGATGTTCTTCTCTGGCTTATGCCAAGGCACATAGCAGTTTCTCAATTAATATGTGTGCACTGAAGGATGGAGTACATGACTGAGTCCAAAGTGTTACGTGCACCAAAATTTTATGACAATTTAATTTTTTCTGTTTACAAAGATAAATATTTGCATATCCTGCCCTACCTTATTCCCAGAAAGCTCAATATAGTAAATATTTTTGATCATGCCTGCTAGTCACATGACATAACTGAAGGTCTCAATACCCACTCATAAACTGCAAACTAGAAACTAAGACCTCCAATTTCAAATCCATTATTTTCTTTTCATTACTCTCTCTGTAGCAGTTAATAACATAAATTAATAACATAAATCCCTCAAAGTCAGTTTATAGAGAAATCTGAACCCCGCAATAGTGTCCCCAGGGATGTATAAAAGTGGAAATGAGCAGAGGAACTCAAGAGTCAAGAGATAATCTATGTGAGCCTTGCTCCCTCACCTTGGCACCCAATCAGGTGCTACTCTGAGGCCGACCCATACATCCTACAGAAGCTAAATGACTTCTTGACATTGACTACATTCATAGTTCCCATGGAGTCATTCACTTATTCATTTCTGTATTCATTCATTCACAATGTCTTCCAGAGTATTAAAGCAGGCCAGGCAAGAAAGAGTGATCTCATCCAGGCAGAGTTCAGACCTTGGAATGGGATCTAGCAAGGCACTGGTCTCCTGTAGCTGTGGTCAGGAGGCCTGAGAGGCAAATCAGAGAGCTATTGGCCAAGTGGTCTCTTTGAGGGGATCCTTCTGAGGCAAATCTCTGGGTCATGTGTCTGTCTATCCTAAGTGTTCTCCTATCCAGGTTGCTGTGCCTGACTCTTCCCAGTTCCAGAAATGGAAAAATCAACTCCAATTCCACCTTCCTTGAACTAAGCAGAGTAATTTCATATAAAAATGCAAATCAAATTACATTTTAAAAAAGACTGATTGCTTTCCAGTTCAGGTATTTGAACCCCAAAATAACACAATAATAATTAGGAAACTAGAACTTTAAAGTCGGAGGACATGGTCAATTGCCAATTCAGAATTTTTTGTGTGATCTTTACCAAATGATTTATCTCATCCAACCTTAGTTTGCTCACCAACATAGGACAACTGAGAATATTTAATGCAGAATAAAAGTACTACATCCATTTGTTGTGTGCAAGATTCAGCCCTAATTATAATTTCTGAGTCTTCAAGGAAATTGTTTAACTGATGAACCCCACAGTTGAAGGATACTACCCTTCGGTAAGGAGGTCAGAATTCAGAGTCCACAGTCAGACATGGGTCTGAATCTTCATTCCTGCCTATCAGTTTTATTCTGCATTTTGCTACTTGGTCTTTGCTTTTGCTATGTAGGTTATTTCCCCTCCAGCTTCCTTTCTCTGCTTTAACTTTCTTCATCAGTGAAAACATCGTTGGGCTCACTTATACATGAAGACATTTACATGCTTGTCATCTGAACGCACTCCAGCCCCAGCCCCAGAATTCTGTGGTCCTCCTATTAATGAATCACCTAATTCAAGTTATGTCACATATTTGGCAGCAAGTATTACTCTTAATTTCTTTACAATTAACTACAAAATAAAAGGCTAACACTGACTTTTCCCTTGTAAATGGATATAATCAGCTATAACTGGTATAACATCAAGACCCACGGACTGTGGAGGTGGGTGGCCCCCCTCCTGTGGTGGAAAGGATGAGCAGGTTTTATAACATGAGGCTTCAGAAGGGCTCAGCTTGAAACTGAAACACTCATTGCCATTTGCATGTGTATCTCTGGTGCCGCTATTTTATATCTGCTTTCTATCCTCCAGGTTTGTTCCACAAGTCAGCAAACATCTGGGAAAGCAACGATATTGGTCTGCCCTCAGTTCCATTATAAAATAGAAAACAAGTGAAAACCAATCTGCACTCATAAGAGGCAGCAAATGAAAACCTGCCATGGGGGGTGAGCTATCTGGGGATGGTCCCTCTGGCCAGGAAGGTTGTGATGGCACTTCACATCTGCTGTGATCCTGCTGCCAAACCCTGACAACTGTCATGCATGATGTGCTCTGAACATCTGTGACTCCCCAGGAAAACCTACTGTCTGCCTTTCCTGGAGTATGAAACAGCTCCTAGTACGCCCACCTCTCCCACCTGAAAAACTCATCTTAAACGGCTGCTGCATTGTTCTTCGTATCCAGACTCAAAATCTCACTTGGAGAGGGAGAAAGTGGGAACAGATATGGATGCTCTAGCAATTCTGAGGGTCTGACAGTCCATCAGAACCAAGTTTCCTGGAGTCAGTGGTTTGTACCCTGCAGGGCTTTGTGTGTGCAGCTTCCTCTACTAAAATGTTGGGGTTTTATTCACTGATTTTATTATCTATTCATTTTGTGCATTTGTGGTGTTTGGGGTAAAATATAATTACATTCTAATCATTGCTACGTTGGTTTCTAACATATACTGAAAGGGACTTCTTCATACTGCTGTGCAGTGGAAATTCTGATATCATTTGACAATTTATCATGTGATGATACTACCTGCCACAAGGTTAAAAATCCTATAGTTCATAACGGCAGAACTGTGATTGATCTAAGTTGGCCCAAGTACTTTTAAAATGTTATTTTGAAGTGGAAAATGTGAAAGAAGTGTCAAATTTTGGAAACAGAAATTTGAGCCTAAGAAAGTAATTTCTGTTTTAGAATCCTCAAGAGGCTCTGTGGATGTCCTCACCCCCCACCCTATTTTTAGAAAATTGATGTCAATTCATATTCTGTAGAAGTACTTCATAATATTCACTATAAATAAATATAGGAGATAATAAAAATATGTTAATTACAGAAATGATAAAATAGTCAATTACTTTGTAAAGCATTGAGCTAGGTATTTATAAGTATAATCTAATTTAATTTTCATGATAATTTATGAGAAAGATATTATTGCTTTTCTACTAAAGTGAAAACTATGCTGAAGAAATTAAATTATTTAAAATAACAGTGCTCTAGAATCTGTATCTGTCAGATCTGAAAACCTATGCTCCTTTTCTTCAATAAAAATCCAATATTAATGATGGCTTTTCTTAAGACTCTCTATTTCTCCAAGGCCCTTGACCTTGTAGCTCCTTTTAGAGAACAGGGAAGCAGAAGGTTGGCTGTTTTTCAACTTCTGCTCTCAGGGAGAAGAGCTGCCAGCCAGTTTGAAAACAGATATCTGATTGTCTCAAGAAGGCCCGCCACCCCTTGGGCAAAGTCCAGACATTTGAACCAATCTATTCTGTGATGATTCCCACCCCTTGATGACTGGGTATGATGTCCTACCTTGTCAGTAAGGCATCTGGCTGCCATGAGCACTGGATGTGGTCATCTCTGAAGCCTGAAGTTAACAGCCTCAGTGGCTGCTCTAAGAGGAGATACAGAGGGTGGGCAGACAGTGAGTGGGTGCTCCTGCCTGGGGAAGAAGGTCAACATGCCCCACACTGTCTTATCATCTCTCCCCCATCCACGTCAGCTGGCATGCTTATGTATGCAACCACCCTCTGCTAGGGATCTCTGAAAATCAGCTTTCCGAGGGGCCACAGGAGCAGCTGGGAAGTTCTTTTTCCCTCATCCTTGGTTGCTAGGCAATGCAATGGAGTCTCCCATCACAACAACCTGGGCCCCGGATTTTGGAAACAATAGTGTTGCCTTCAAGCTGGTGTTTTAATTTTTTTGTCCTCTCTATGATTCATCAGGTTAAGCAGCTTATTGAACAGTGCTTACACCCCTATCCAGAACTATATGGGTTTATGTGTTGCCCAGATTTTTAATTTGGGTCTCAGAACCCATTATTATCTGAAGCCTATGTATGAGAGGGAAAGCAGAGAAAAAGGCAAATATGGTTGCCATTGGGAGAACCCCTGCTGTAGGTGAAAGAGACGGGGAGGCTTTAGGAGGCAAGGGGTTCTATGTGCCAAACAGCAGAGTTGGAAGAGAATTCTTCCTTCATCTCTATCCCATAGGCACAGTTCCAACACTTGCTCTCCCTTCATAGGTAACTGCTGTTATTTATTTCTCAGGTAGATCTCTAGATTTTCTTTAAGAACACACAGATACACACACAAGCACATACACACACATATAGACATATTCTTATGGGTACTCCTGATTTACACACAAAATAGAATACTATATGCACTCTGTTCTGTGATGGATTCTGAAATATCACCTCATACATGCTAGAAGGTGTATTATCAAAATAACAAAATATAGCAAGAGTTGTTGAATATATGGGGAAAAGGAAAACCTTACACATTGTTAGTGAGAATGTCAACTAGTACAACTATCATGAAAAACAATAAGATGTTTCTATAATATTACAAATATAATTACCATGTGATCCAGCAGTCCCACTACTGACTATGTATCTAAGTAAACAAAATCAGCATATCAGAGAGATCTTCATCCCCATGTTAATTGCAGCATTATTTGAGGTAATCAAAATATGGAATGAACCTAAGTATCTATCAGAAGATGGATAAAGACAATGTAGTACATAAATATAGTGGAATCCATTCAGCCATAGGAAAGAATAAAGTCTTATCAGTGATGACACATTGATAAACCTGGAAGAAATTATGTTAAGTGAAAAAAGTCAGGCAGAGAAAGATAAATACCATATTATCTCAATCACTTGTGGAACCTAAAAATGCTAATCTCATAGAAATAGAGAATAGAATAGTACTCACTAGGAGCTAAGGTGGAGGTTGTTGTGGCCAAACAATATGTAAGGCAAAGGATACAAATATTTGCTGGGAGGAATAGGTTCAAGAGATTGTGCAACATGGTGGCTTTAGTTAACAATATGTGGTGTCCTTGAAAAATGCTGCAAGTGGATCTAAAATGTAACTATGTTAGGTAATGCATATATTAATTATCTGGATTCAGCCATTCCACAATATATACACACTACTTCAAAACAACATGTTGAGCACAGTAAATTCATACAATTTTAAGTCAGTGTAAGATAAAATAAATAAGTAAAGATTATCAAAATATAAAGTAATCATATATTCAAAATCCAATGCCTTCTTGAACAATTGTTTACAATAAAAGGATATTAAGAGGTGATCTTTGAGCAAAAGTAGGAACATTTCCTTTTATACAACTTCACACTTTTCTTAAATGGCATGTTAGTATAGCAAAGCTACCCCGGAAATTCCAGAGGCCTTTAAAGAAGGACTTGTTGGAGGATGTATTTATTTTATTTCTACTATGACAGTCATTACAAAAACAATGCTCCTGACTGGTTCCATGACTCCCCGATTCCTCAATTCTCTGAGCTACTGTGTCCCCTCTTATCCAGAGGCACAAAACCACCCACCTCCCATTTTTGTAAAAGTTAAACAATGACAATGGAAAAGTTTTAATAAAATTGATATAAAAATAAAAGTTATTCATTCAGGTATATAAGAATTTTGGGTTAGGTCTCATCTCTATCTTGTGCTTGAACCCAGGATTCATGACTTTAATAAAATTGATCTGCATGTTATTTTCTCTCTTTCATACTCTACACATACTGAGACTTATCCAGACCTTTAAAAATTCTATTCTTTCTATGAAATATACTATCTCTTTTAGATGTTTCCTAAAAGCTCTTGTGTGAAATAATGCAAGAAAGCTTAGAGATGAAATGATTGGGTTATGATATAAACATCTTAATCAGTGAATTAATCCCCTGATAGGGATTAACTGGGTGGTTACTATAGGCAGGTAGGTTTTAGCTGGAGGAGGTGGGTCCCTGGGAGCATTTCTTTGGCATATATATTCTGTCTTTGTTGAGCAGAGCTCTCTCTGCTTCCTGCTGCCATGTCCTAAGCCATCTTCCTCCACTACATTCTTCTGCCATGATGTTCTGCCTTATCTTGGGCCCAGAACAATGGAGTCACCCATCTATGGTCTGCAACTCTAAAACTATGAATCCCAAGATGAACTTTTCCTCCTCTAATTGTTCTTCTCAGGTCCTTTGGTCATGGCATCAAGAAAGCTGATTGAAACACTATCTCTAGATCTTTTTCTCTACACAAGACATAATCATCCTTTGAATTTCAGTTTAAGTCCCAAATTTACATGATAACCTGGGACTCAAATCCAAAGTGGAGAAAGAAAGAAATCTTTCCAAGTCTGCAAAGTGATCAAGTCACATGCTCCACACAATTATAATTGTCTGAGCTTTTTGAATACATTGGGCTCATGGGGAAGTTTGAAATTTTTATAGAACTCCTATCATAATAAAAATTTTAGATGTTCATGGGATTCTGCTTGATATTGACCCTCTGGGATGGAACTTACTCTATAAAACTGTACCAATGTCTTTATCTTGGAAGAGCCAATTAAACACTGACAATCCTCAAAACACTAAACTTTAACAGGGGATGGCATTTTAGGAGATTGTTGCAATAAAATTCCATTGTCCATTTGAAAAAGATCTCTACATAGGCGACCACTAATGTAATTTTCAGTTGGCACTTAAGAATAACGTGTACTCCAAAGCTCATAAATCAGCATGCATCCCCTAGATGAGAACTGTCTCCAAAGAGCAACCCATACATAGACGGTATTTTATACCAGGGCCATAAAAGTTTGCTGACTGGGAATTGTTTCTGCCCCAAACTCAACTAGATCCAGTGTGAGGTCAGGAATCTCACCCTGCCCACAACAGGACAAGTGCAGAGCTGACTTGCTGGGCCTGATCAATCTATAAGCAAGGTTGTTTTTATATTCCCTTCTATCCTGATGGCAAGATTACAGGTAGAGAAGAAGGAAGTCACTCCTCTCTGCATTCTTCTGACCACCAGAGAAGCACTGTGGGATTTTTGCTTGGAAGGAGTCTTAGACTTCTCTTTTCAGACTGAAGTTTGCAGAGGGGAAGGGACTCAAGTAAGTCTCCATTATTCATTACAGTGACAAAGTTAGGACTAAAATCTTATGATATACATTTTATGTACTTCATAATATACATCTCAAGTTGGAAATATGAAGTTTATTATTGGTTTTCCTAAAATGTAATAAGAATTTTAAGCCAGGTGCGGTGGCTCACGCCTGTAATCCCAGCACTTAGGGAGGCTGAGACTGGAGAATCACGAGTTCAAAGCCAGCCTCAGCAACGGCAAGGCGCTAAGCAACTCAGTGAGACCCTGTCTCTAAATAAACCACAAAATAAGGCTGGGGATGTGGCTCAGTAGTCAAGTACCCCTGAGTTCAATCCCTGGTACTAAAAAAAAATTTTTTTTTTAAATTATTGAAGCATTTTCAGAGGCTCTCATTCCTTATCGTCCCTGCCTCTCCTCAGTAATAATAAGCTCCCCTATCTTGTTATTAAGTTACATCCCCAATACTCTGCCTGCCAATCACACATGAATTCTGAGGCCCAACCCCTGACCTTTGATTTGCCCTTCTCTTGGCCTAGATAACACTATTTGACAAAATCTTTTCAAGCTTAGTGAATCCAGTATATCTAGTTGTCCATAGCTTACTTAGCTGAATAGACTATTATCCTCAATGACTGGTTGACATTTTACTTCAGACACTAATCATATATATTCCACTCCTTCTCCCTATACTATGATCATTGAGGATCCAAAAAGAATGTTTTGTTCATCTTGGTGACTTTGACTGTCACTGGCATTCTATAAATGTGGGCTGAATTTGAATTTGCCACTGGCCAACATCATAATCAAGTTAGTTAAAAAGCAAATCTGAAGCTCAGATCTTCAAAGTTCTGGATCTCTTTCCTTTCCAGCTGGAGTGTGGACTTTGACTTCCATTTGGCTTGTTCCTGACTTCACTGGATGCTCCAAGACAACAGGACACACTGTGACATTGGGTAAAGGAAGAATCACTCCCCACTCATCCTGCAACCTTGGGAGGTCTTGTGTCTGCAGTCCTAACCACATACCCCAAGCTCTCCATCCGGGAATCCATCTGGCATTTTGAAATCCATGTCTTTGTCAGTGCAAAGTTCTGCCGGGTTCAGTGCAATTTCCATGCCAGGTTGCCCCTCTAGTCCCACCCATCCGGTCTCAGAAGAGTCATGGAGCAGTAAAGGTTTCCCTCATTGCCGTCAACATCTGTGATCTAATTATGCCCATCTGAGGAACTTGAAGAGATGGAGGCAAGGAAAGAAGGCACACAGCCCTGCACCCATGTCGCCTCTGCTGGACTCAAATGCTTTCACATCAAAAGTTCTGGGCAGTTTCCTCATTCTCTTCTGAGGTGTAGTGCTGCTTTGACATTCAGCAACATCAATTGGAAACTGACATTTCTGTAGTTTCTAATGAGAAGATGATTTGACTGGCCTAAGAGAAATGAGAGATAATCACTCTCTCCCTTGATCATAGCCACAGTATTTGAGCTCTCCCAGATTTCGTGGCTGGGTGAAGATAGGTTTAAAAAGATCTATGTGGGTCCTTAGAATCTTCTGTCTATACCAGGGCTTCTTGGCAAACCTGCCAAAAGCCTTTCCACTATCTCATATGTGGCTCCCCAGAATGATATCCTGAAAAGAATATTTCATGCAATGTTTCTAGGCATTTCGAAAAATAAAGTAATGCTAAATAAGCTTTAGAAATGCCAGGTTAAACTAAATATATTGCACTCTGCTACCACTTTTTAACCGAAGAAGCCTTTATAACAGTAATGTATTTATAACTGCCTTGAGGAGAACAGAGCTTGTGGCTTGTTTAACCACTAAGTTGTTTTTCCACTGAGGCCGTGGTAGAACTAATGGTAACTGGAATGCATTCAACATGCAAAGAACAACAAAAATAAAATAAAACAATTAAATAAAAACAAACAAACAAAAAACTCTAAAGTAGCCCTGCTCTTCCTTTCTTTTCCTCAGCAACTCACGTAGTCATTGGTCTACTTCACATTCTCTTCTCCTTTTTGTTTTTATTTAGTTTATTTCTTTATTAGTTTATTTCTAAGACACTACCTGCCAATTTCTTCCTTTACAAAAGAATCCATTTTCAGGATAGTTTCCAGGTGTTGTTTGGAGTAAAAAGATCAAGTTCCATGAATTCAAACAAGTATGGATTCAAGTCTTTGCCCTGAGAAGCACTCGGTGACCTGAGGAAATCTCTGTTGTTAGTTTCAACATACTCTTCAATAACAGAAAGAAGAAAATACTTAATGTAAGACTGAAAAAAAAATCTATATGAAGCATTCTGAGTGCTATCTGTCACATGCAGAGCTTCATTATAAAGACACACAAGTCCTTATTTATAGCATTGCTATTGTTGGGATATTGGCATTAATGTTTGCACTACAAAGAGAACTAAAATGACTTTTAAATAGCACATCACATAACTGTAATTCGATTTATCAATGCTATTTTAAGTCATGAGGCACAATCAAAAGCATTTATACTCTCTTGCTATGCTCAGAAAGGTGATTCTAATTGTCATTGTTTACTGAATGCTGACTTCCCCACCAGAGAGGCTGTAGCCCCAAGTCCTGAAGGGATTTTGTACCTGTGAGTAGCCAGAGACCTTAAACTAGTCACTTCTTCCTAAAAGTAGTCTCCTGAACTCTATATCCTATGCACATACGATCATTAACTCAGGCTCCATGATATGAAAACATGTGTCATGATATCAAAAGTACACTCCTTTATATGCACTTTCAATGAACAGTATATATATATATATATACACATATATATATATATTTTTTAATCAACCATCTTTCCTGCCCCCCGCCTCCCCCATGTCGCGTCCAGCATTTCTCTATTTCTCTTATGTTTCCCATTCCCACCTCCCTTATTCATCAACATCCACTAATCAGAGAGACCATTCGACATTTGGTCTTTTGGGATTGGCTTACTTCACTTATACTGTTCATTGAAAGTGCATATAAAGGTATTTAATATGAAGAATGTAATCTGCTTATAATTTGGTGCAAAGTTAGAAAAATTATGATTGTAACAATTTTTTTTTCTATTTGCCTCAACAAATGTTTTCAGTGAACAGTGTGTACAGCTTCTGAAAATTTGTTTTTTTTCTGTTATGTTTGATAACATGTATTAAAATGCAACTTTTGAGAAAAATTAAAAAATTTAAAAAAATTATTGAATCTCAAAAAAAAAAAAGTACACTCCTGATGAATGACCAGTTCTTAACAAGTGATCTACTTTATTCAAAAAATTCACCAAGATTCAAGCTATAACTAGGAGATTGGGGAGCTAACTTAAAAATCATGCATCCTTAGAAAATTAGATTATGAGACTTGAAAAGATCCTTTAGATTTTGTGGTAATTAGACCTTATAAACGGACTCCAACATGTATTTAACTGGTTGGCCCTGAAATTTGTGGTATCTCCTCTCCCTAGTTTATAACTAGGAAGTAAAAGGCAGAGGGGGAAAAAAAGGCCACTGTCTTCCACCAGCACCTGTTTGCCACTTGGAGGGAGGTTAAGGCCTAATAGACAAAACATGAAAAAAAAAAGTTAAAAATTCTTGGGAACAATGAAGTGTCTGAAGGACTCTGCTTCGTGGGGCTTCATTGTGTTAGGATTGTAATGAGCCAAAAGACTGTAAGTTGAAACCTCAACTCCAGGGCTCTGCCCCTAAACCCTAGTTATCTATTCTCTAAATGGAGATGAGGATATATGTGAGAAGACATTTTGCAAATGGTAAAGCTCTATGACATGTGATTGTTGCATTCTACAAGGGACTGGTTTGGGCAAATGGAGACTGAGCCAAGAAGGCAGCATTTCCAGCCCGGCCTTACTTCTGGCCCCTTGCCTATCCCATTTTCACATTCTCACATTGAGGCTCAGACTGAAGGGAATGTGCCCTTCGAGACCCGTGGTTTCCATCGCAACGCAAGCTCTAAGCTCCAAGGCGGGATTCCCAGCCACAGCACATGTTGGCCCAGACTCTCCAACCCCCCAGCTCTACTCTCCCAAATTGCTATCAGTCCCCGCAGGACAGCTTCTTGCAATGTGTTGTTTTGTCTCTCCCCTGTTGCTACAGCGATTTGAAAAAGATTTGTGTTTCCAATTCTGCAGAAATGGAGACATCTGTAGTCAATTTTGAAAATCCTTGTCAGGGTCCTCGTTTACTGTTTGGATCAGCTCTCCCTGATATGTGGACAGAATCCCCAAAGAAGTTCAAAAAGAAAAGACCCCTCTAGGCAAACAAGAGCTTCACATAAGAGCAGCCTGCTTATGGATTTCTGTCCCCTGGGAAATGGAAGTCATGGATGTTAGGCTACCAAAGTTACCTCCCCTGGCCCAGGAAGGACAATGCTCAAATCAAAAGGCCATTTGAGTCCCCAAAATCCTACACCTTGTTCACATGGAAATGTAGGAGGGACAATCTCCCCACTTCAAGAGGTCCTTAATCTGAAACTTTTAAGAGATGACTGGATGTTGCTTAAGATTGAACAGCAGAAATTCTCATGCAATTAACCATGTGACCTTAGGTTTAAGAATCACATCTGGGTTTCAGCTCTCTCATGTATCCAATGAGTAGGTTAAGATGCCCATGACTCCTTTCAAGTCCACATAACTCTATGCATGAGATTATCCAGGAGAGGTTTCCCAAGCCACCTGCTAACCCAGGGCATCTTAGAAGATATAGTATATTGATGCTCCCAACCATACAGAGCATCTGTTTGTTCCCACATGGAATATCCCCAAATAAATGAGCTTTATTGCATGACATTTACTATTCCTCAAACTCTACTGTGCTTTGACCCTGCATGCTTTCACCACTGTCAAATTCCTTTCCTTGAACAATTCTTCCTCCTTATTCCAAGCTGATGTTTCTAGTTGGTGGCAGTTCTAGTTGGCTGAATTTTTGTTAAAATAAAGGCTCTAGTCCTGTGAAAAAAGTTTGAGATTTTTGTTTATAACTAAATCTTGTCTGTTTGGGTAGCTAAAAATTTCTGGCTCCTTCTTCCCAGGCTGTGTTTCCAATTTATGAGTTGATTCCTAGATGGGTACATTTTCAGCATAGTTATTACTCAAAAACCTATGACTTTTAAGGGTTAATGTATAAGTGTCCTATTGCTGCTATAACAAATGACTGTAGCTTAATTGCAAAAAACAAAAACAAAAACAAAAACACATGAATCTATTATCTTACAGTTCTGGAGTTCAAATATTCAAAATTGGTCTCACTGGATTAAAATCAGTGTGTTGACATGGCTCATTCATTTGAGAGGCTGCAGGGGTGACTCTGTTTCCATGCCTTTGCCAGCTTCTAAAAGCCTCCTGAGTTCCTTGGCTCATGACATGTTTCTCAACTTTCAAAGCTAGCAGCATCATATTCAAATGTTTTCCTTTGTACCTTCTTCCCTCTCTCTTTGCCTCCTTCGGCCTCCCCCTTCCAATTCCCTGTCATCCTTATTTCCCCTCCTCCTCCTCCTCTTCCTCTTCTGCCTTTTGCTTTTCTCCCTCTCACCTCAGATTCATCCCTCACTTCCCTCTTTTCAGCTCTAATACAACTGCCTTCCTATCGCCCTTTTATAAGGACCACTGTGATGTCATTATGGCTACCAGGATAATCTTCCATCTCAAGATGCTTAATTTAACCCCATCTGCAAAGTCCCTTTTATCATGTAAGATACACTCTTCTCAGGTTTCATGAACAAGGATATGGAAATATTTAGGAGGACTTAATTCTCCTAATTCTCTTAATTCTCACAGTTATCAACAGGATTCACATACAGAGTCCATTGCAAAGAGCCATCCCTTGCCTATCCAGCTGCCTTGGCATCCTACATACTGGCTCTCAGAGTTCTTGTCTAATTAGACAGGAATTTCTACTGGAGCAACCAAAGAGACACTTCTGCTGCCTCTCCAGTCACTGCAATATGAGGGCTGGACTTCTCCTGACTCAAATCTTTAAACTGAATCTCTTCTTTCCAGTTCTTTTTAGAAAGCAAGAAGGTTTTTCCAGTAAGATCTAGATATGGCATCTGCATACATGCCAACTTGAAAAAGGCAGAGGGGCAAAGGCAATACTCTTTTCTTGGCCCACAGTAGATAGATAAATAGTTTTAATTTCCCCCATCCTAGAAAAGCTTGTAAACTCCCCAGAATTGAGGACTTCCTTACTTCTGGTGACTGATTCAGCATAATACCTACAAAGAACAGGAAGACACAATAGTTAACACAGAGTTTTACAAAAACTTTGCCAAGTGTGGACACATAAAATATTATCCCAGTTATGTCTCATATTCATCTTACATGATTGTCCTATTATCAATCCCTTTTCATATATAATGAAACAGAAGCTTGTCAAAGTAAAGAGACCTGACCAAGTTCAGATACCTAGCAAACTCATTTGGAAGATAATCACTCTTTCCTCATCTTCCATAAGATTGACTACTCCTGCTTCTAATCCATGTATTTCTTCTTAGGCTCTTCCCTAGGTGATGGCAGCCTGTACAATTTTTTGAAAACCTATTTATGTATTAAATATCCTTAAACTAAATCTTTAGTCTGGATCCTTCCAAGGGACTCCAAACTTATATATCCCACCAACCATTCATCACTTACATTTCAAGGGATATTAGACATCTTCAAATTATGTCCAAAACTTGGTTCCAGTCTCCACTCTTCTCAATATATTTCCCCATTCCTTAATGTTTTGCACCTTAGAACATGTTGCTGTCATTCAAGGTGACATACTACCAGAATTTCATACCTCACTTACTATTCATACCCTATTCTGTGATTGTGATACATACAGACCCGAATACGTCCTACTGAGTCTAAACTTGAGTGTTCAATAGAAATGTAATGTGAGCCAAAGATGTAATTTTTATGTTTTCCAGTAACCACATTTCAAAAATAAGAAACTTTTGAGAAGTATATTAAATATTCTTATGTTAACGTATTTAATGATATTTTATTAGAACAATTTGAGCAATTGAGCAAAATATTACATTATTTCAAATTAGGATCAATACTAAATAAATATTAGTCATATATTTCACATTAAGGCCTCAAAGTCTGATGCACATTTTAACTTGCAGCACATCTTAATTTGCATGAGCCACATTTCCAGGGCTCAGTAGCAGCATTTGGTTGGTAGCCTGTACATTGCACAGTGCAAGCCCAAGATCCTAATCCCCCTGGAATTCTATAATATCCTGCTAACTAGTCTCAATGCTTCTGCTCTTATTTCACCCAGTCTATGGTGCACACAAGAGTCTGAAAGATATTTTTAAAATGTAAATCAGATCAGCCACTCTTTAGCCCCCCAATACTTCCAGTTTCCCAGTATTTATAAGTTAAAATTCAAAGTCCTTCCATGATCTGTTTCTGGGTGCCTCCTTGACATTGCTCTAGCCCTCTGCTCTTGCCCACGGTGCTCCAGTGTGCCAGCTCTGGTGGGACAGCTGTTGCTCCTTCCAGACCCCTTTGAATCCCCTTGAGCTAGTGCTCACTCACAAGCCACACCCTGTGACCAGCCCCAGCAACTTCCTTAAAGCTGGCTCCAGGAAAGACGGAGCTAAGGGCAGCAGTTTGCCTGAATTCTCACCTTTAGCTATCCTGTCTCCCCTGGTTCCTCTTGTGAGTTCTTTCACAATAAGTTTCTTAGGAGGAAACATGGACAACCCAACCAACAACCTGAGGTCTTAGACACTCTCCTACATCAGTCTGACTCTGCAGTTGTTATTCCTCTGACTAGAGCTCTCCTTTCCTGGAAAGAATCAGAGCCAGCTGTTATCCCTTCATTTGGGCCTCTGCCCAGGCATCCCTGCCTCAAGAAAGCCTACCCCGAAGCCTTGTCTGTGCCTCCCTAACCCTTTCCCTGCTTTATTTTCCTACATAATAACTAATATCACCATCTGTCATTCTACAGGTTTAGTATCCTTTAAGGGAAACACCTGAGCTCAGAAGAGTTTTAGATGTTGGATTTTCAGATTTTGGAATATTTACCTAGATTCAAAGAGACATCTTAGTGATGGGATCGAAGTCTAAAAGCTAAATCCATTTATGTTCCATGTATGTCTCATACGAGTAGCCTGAATGCAATTTTATACAATATTTTTGGTTTACCTGCTTTTTGACTATGGCCTGTCACATAAGATCAGGTGTGGAAACGTCTACTTGTCATGTCAGCACACACGCAAGTTTTGGGTTTTGGAGCATTTCATATTTGATATATTTTCATATTAGGGCTAATTAAAGACTTTTAATAGGTAAGTGTCATTGCTGTTTCTTTCAGTAGGAAGGTCCAAAGACACTGATAAATATTTGCTGAAATAAATAAATTCATGAATAAACAAACTGGCAGGGAGTCAATAAAAATAAATAGTGAAAACTCTTATCTGCAAAAGATTCTGAACTATTACTGTGCACACAAGTAAACATGCTTTTTAGTAAACATTTGACATCTCTCCTATATGCTTCCAATGGAACTCATCCTGCTTCTAGATAAGAAAATAACCCTATTTTGTTGTTGTTGTTGTTGTGCAGAAGATTGAACCCAGGGTTTCGTGCGTGTGAGGCAGGCACTCTACCAACTGAGCTGTATCTCCAGCCCTACGACCCTATTTGTTAAGAAAAAGAAAACAATATACATTATTCCCCTGGAAACCTTCTAGTTGTTAGCAATTGTAGTGTCTTAGTTTCCAAGCCCAATGTGACTCCACCCAGTAGTTCAATAATGCTCATAATGTCAGACTGAATATGTAAAAACTCAGAATAAGTAAAATAAGTACAAAATTCTTAGCACATTTCCTGGTGCATAAACTGTCTTCTATTCCCAGTAGCTATAATTATCATGGTGGTTAATTGCTCCCTAACATTTTACTGAAAATTTGGGTCTATACCTTGGTTACATCAATGTAAAAGAATGAGATCTGTTTGGAAACAGAACTGGAACTCAGATGGGTGATAAAATTTGCATTGCCACATTTCTAGGACTTTATGTCCTCAGTGCTGACCACTGTAACCTGCACAGCAGAGGCGACAAGGAACAATGAAGAGGAACATATGATTTCCCGGGAGAAAAAGAACTATCATTTCCATGGCTTTAGTAATAGGGCTGCCCAGTAAATTTTACTGGTAGTTTGCAGTCTGTCTGAAAATACTAGCACATTCTTCCAGTGCCCCAGCCAATATTGCTTTTGGAATAGAGATTATTGGCAGATGTGAAAAGACAACTGAAATAGCTTAGAAATGAGCCTTCTGCACTAATCACCCCAACCTTTTCCTGTTTAAGTGAGCCAATGAAGGGAGCTTGCACTGTCTTTAAATGTCAATTAGCCCAGGAGTCATTTGATTCACCAAGGAAATGCAATCAAATGATAAAACGATATTACATTAAGGCAGTTAATATTAATATCAAAATCACAAGCAACACAGCAAATGCCCTGATGGTCCTCGGAAATGAATACCAACCATGTTCTTGCTCTACCAAGAAAATGCCTCGGGGAACAAGTTCCAGCACATGCATGGTCCTTCAGTCTCTGGATGTTGCAGTCTTCAGGAGGGGCGCTAGCTCAGTTTCTGGGAAGAATGATGGTAAGAGCAACTGGAAGTTTGTGTCGTTGTCCTGTATAGACCTACGGCTGCTGTAAACAAGTGATTGCCAGCACAAGCTAGTTTTAGTGGTTTAACACAATAAAAATTAATGAACTTACTGTTATGGGTGTCAGAAATCTAAATTGATATTAGGGCTAAAACCAAGGCTATCTGCAGGACTCTGTTCCTTCCGAGGGGTCTAGCAGAGAACATGTTTTCTTTCCAAGTCAAATCTCTGGAGGAAGCACTTATTTCTTGGCCCTGGCCCCTTGCCTGTCTTCAAGATCAGTAGCATAGCATCTTCAAACCTCTCACAGACCTCTCCTTCTGCCATCCCATCTACTTCTCCAACACTCACTATGATAAGGACTCATGGTTACATTGGGCCCCACCACATACTCTAGAATAGTCTCCTCAACTCAAGATCCTTAACCTTAATTACAGTGGCAAAGTCCTTCACGCTCAGTAAGGTATCATATTTACAGGTTACAGGATTAGAACACGGACATTTTGGGGGTCATTATTCCCTCTACCATGCTCCCCACTAGAGTACCTCTCTTAATTCATCTGCCCTTTCATCAATGAATTGTGAACTCCCATTGACACAAAGGACTTGCCCAAGCACTATGTTAGGGTACTTTACCAAACATGAGCCTGACTCCCATATTCACTAGGCTTTGTCCATGAAGGTGCTGGAAAGCCTGTGCTGAGATGTGCACAAAAAAAATCTCAAGTTGCCAAAACACATAATGTACATTGTCCCAACTCACCATGGCAAATGCTTTTCAGTAACTCTCTATCTGCTCTCCCTTCTGCCATTGTCCCCTTATCCCTTTCTCTGTCCTCCCTTGGCACTTCTCCATAGTGTCTGTTTATCTTGCATATATTTTCCACATAAAAATATCAGTCACCTTTGTCTTAACTGAAGTTGAATTCAGTCTAACCTGGAATCTCTCACCCCTTCTATTGTCTAAGAATAAACTATCTTGCCACTTTTAACAAGTGTCCAGCTCTTTTTTAAAAAAAATCTCTATATCACAGAAAATATCAGTAAAGCATCTGTATAAGTTTTTGCACCATTGTGTGATTTGAAGGCCCCATATTTTCTTCTAGGAATGTGGGTGAGTGTTTGGCCCACACATATGAATACTATGAATACAGAGAGGTCAAGCACATCTATTAATTTCATATAATCAGTAAGGAAACAGTGTTGTGTAGAAAATGCTGCTAGAACCATAGCATGTAATCTGTGTGTTGGACAGGTAATGAAGTGAAGGAGAATTTGTGAGATGATCAGCAAACCATCATGAAAGAGATGGGGCTGGAACTAAGACCTTAAAAATCACCAAAACCTTCAGGGGAGTGGGGGTGAAAATAAAGAAATAAAGAAAGGACAGAGGGATTGAAAGGCAGGAGAGGTATATCTTGATCATACATGTGGTTCTACCCAGGTACTTAAGAGAACCAGGAAGCACGTGGTAAATAAATTCCCTCTCTGAGGACAAATGAAAAATTCCTCCTCTCTTCAAGTGCCTGTCCCTTTCTGGTCAGTTACTTTTTGAACCCACCCCTGTGAATTCTCCTTTGTTCTGTTCTCTGTTTTCCCTTTATAATCTATGTTCACAAGGTCAGAACAGCAAGGTTGTGTATACTCTCCACCAATATGCAGTGGTTGGTGGTTCTGACCAGATGTCTGTGAGAAAGAGAGCCACCTGCACTGCCTTGCTCACATTTTCAGTTACTTGGAGCCAAGGGCCCGAAGCGGTTTTGTCTCTGCTGTTAGTAGAAATTTCTAGACCTCAGATTCTGGGGATAGCAGGGATGGCAAGCTCCTGGTCTGTTCTGTTGCACATATACTTCTCCTACAAGTGTTTCTTCCACGGCTAGAATAGAGTGGAAAGATAAATGCTATGAGTACATGCATGACTCTCTTCCCCTGATCGCTCTGTGTCAATCAAGACTTCCATGGAGAGTTTTGATGTAGACATGTGTTTATGTTGAATTTTTTTCTTAAGAAAGTCTTCCATAAGAGCAAGGCTTACTAATAACAACCATAACCCACAGGTAGCATGGAAACAACCATCAATTGGATCCTTTGGGACCCCTTGCAATTTTATAGACTGGCCACCAGTATAGACACTAGTCATAGGCTATTCTTCAAGGGCCAACATTACTTGTCTCAAAATGCTTAGATGAAGATATATTTATTCATTTTCTTAATACATTAATAAAGCACCAGATCTATGTATAAAAAAGGAAAATGAAAAATATGGTCTTTCTTCTTTCAAAATCCATAATCCATAAAGAAAAAAGAATTTAAAAAATTATAACTTTCAGACAAACACAATGAGCATGTAGAAAGGAATAGGGAGGTGATCATGAAAGGTCTTGGAGAAGAGATTAGAGTTACAGTGATCCTTCATGGTGAAACAGTATATTCTTTTAAAAGGCAAGAAACTATAAGGCAAAAAGAAAAGAATCGTGAAAGTGCTATGGGAATAAAGAGTGTGACATGTTGATGAAAGAGCAGTAGGTCAGTTCTTTGGACTTTGGGTGAAAAAGGGTTTTGGTGAACAATAATATATAAAAAGAGAATAAACTAGATCAAGAGAAACCCTGCCTGCTGCATATGAGATTTAAGTTTCATCCCGTAGATGATGGAAAGCCACTGAAACTCTTGGCACAAGGAATGACTGAAGTCACATTTGTAACTGTGAATGATGGCTTGGTCAAGCAGTGTGGAGGATTTTGAAGAACAAAGTGAGACTGAATGGGGGGAGAACGAATGGGTGAATTACTGGTGAAGAGGAGCTGCATATAAGAACAATTCAGATGCTCAGTTGGGTGTAGGAGGATGAAAAAGTGGAGGAGATTTAGGTAAGGTAAAGGTATTTGGTCTGAGGAACTAGAAAACACTGATGCCATCAACAACATGAGAGACAATGAAGGAAAGTTTTCTCCAATGACATCTTCCACCACTAACTAACAGGGTTGGCTGGAAATAGTCTTGTGACTGGATGGATTCCACAGACATTGGAAGGCTAGGGCTCCATAAAGAACCTATGTAGGATTCAGGCACCTACTTGAGGCCTGCAGAGCTTAAATGGATGAAAATGCTCAGAATGTCTGGAAAATATTTCATCATTACAAGTGATCTAACTGTGAAAGTGTCTATTTGGAGCCAGCCCCAATTCCCAAACTTCTTGAAGGCTTTCCTCTCAAGAGGAAAGTGAAATAAGCAATACTAACTTCTCCCCCACAGGGTCAGGAATTTTGTAAGAAGCAATTCTGGGAATAGCTAATTCATCTAAGAAAGTGAGCCTCAGCAGGGATGGCAGTGGTCCATGGAATCACTGTTACTAAAACTGGAATAAAATTGGAATGAAGCCTGGTTGAATCACAGTCTTCTACTGTCCCAGTAATATGGACTCCCCCTTATTGATGACTCTGAGACCTCTGAGATGGTCAAAGGGAGGAAGAGAGACTGGTCAATTGAAATAGTATAACTTTTATGTTCCCCATAGGTGCATGAATTCATTTCAAAATGGAAAATTCTCAAATCCCAGAGCTGGGTCACAGCTTAAAGATGAACTTCTCTACTCCCATTTTGTAAAAGAGAATGTTGAAATACAGGAGATATGAGGAGACTTGCCAAAGATCAAACCTAATTTGAAAGTGGTAACTAATTGACTTCCATGATAGACAAATTTTGAAGGACTTGAATTAGCATATAACTAAGTGCTGGCTTAGAGATGAGTAACATTTGCTGTATACTTGTTCTATGCAGGGATATATTCCAAGCACAAGGTATCTCAAGTATCAATGATAAGTTCAGGTCAGTCAAAGAATAATACAGTTTGCATAGACAAATTGGATGGAAGAAGTAAATTTTTTACTACCTAGCTCTCTCTCCCCTTATTATGTAAGACCATTAACTATTTGTCAATCTATCTTCCTTACCACAATAGCCCAAATCCCTCAAGGATACTACAGTACCTTCTGGACCTACAGTATTGTCAATCACATCAACACTGATGATGTTTATCCAATGTTTTCTATATGTTTCAAGCATGATTCTAAAATTTGATACTCATTATCTCACCTAATCCTCACAGCCCTCCTTTGAAGCTAGTCCCATGATCATCCCTTTTTTATAGAATAGTGAAGCTCAGAAAGAAGTAATTTGTCCAATATTACACAGCAGGTATGTGAAAGAGGCTGTAACAAAGATTGTGCATGTCAGAGGGGACTTTGTGATCATATATGCCTAACTGCATACTTCTCAGCAATAGAAATCCATCCAACTTCTGATTGAATACACTTAGGAACTGAGGCTTATTACCACCACAGCTATCTTCATTTCACACATCTGTAACTACTCTTCCTTATAATGAGGCAGAGCTTAGTAACCTTGTAATATTTAATCATGTTCTCTTGAGACCCTCACAGGAGTCTAAGTGTGCCACACATCTGAGCATTGTTCAAACATGTGAAGATGCAGCCTTCTCTCTCCAATATTTAGTTTCCTGCATTTCTTCCTATGTTCTAACTTCTGAATCATCTGCCAATTTTATTATTCTGCCTGAGAAGTGCTTTCATCATCAAGAATCCCTCTTCTAGCCGGGCACAGTGGCACAAGCCTGTAATCCCAGCACTTAGGGAGGCTGAGACAGGAGAATCACGAGTTCAAAGCCAGCCTCAGCAATGGTGAGGTGCTAAGCAGCTCAGTGAGACCCTGTCTCTACATAAAACACAAAATAGGGCTGGGGATGTGGCTCAGTGGTCAAGTACCCCTGAGTTCAATCTCCAGTACAAAAAAAAGAAAAAAAAGAATCCCTCTTCTCTCAGAAAACAATCTTCCTGAAGTAGAAGAACAGTCCTGGACAGAGTAGATTACAACAATAGCCTGACTTTAAAAGTGAGTCAGCATGCTAAAAAATAGAATACAGACAAGAGAGATAGGTTAAACCTGATTTTACCCTGTGCTTAGCTAAGTGTCTTACCCTCTCTCAACATTAGTGCTCAGCTGTGAATTGAGATCATGATATCTTACTCATTATTTATTGGGAGAAAAATAATTTATGCAAAAGAATATTATGGTGTATCTAGAATGAATAAACATTCAAAAATGATGATTTTAAGTGACTGATAAAAGACTCCAACTCCAGAAAGATTCAGTAGTTCTAATTTTCTACTAATAAGAATTACTAAGACCTCTGGACATTATATATAAAACACATGCAAGAAGATTCAGAAAATCAGAGTGGAATACAGACCAGCTAGAACCTTTGAGACCTGAAAAACAAAATGTTGATGGGTTCCAGAGTTTTCTTTTTGCCTCATATATCCAAGACAGGGAGATAAAGAAGCAGAAACCTGGAAATACCAGAGGACATAGACCTCCCCCAAAGATCTTCTAACAAAGGACCAGGGAAGAGACAAAGGGACAGCCTACCAAAATGTAAAGATTGTAGGTGATAACCAATGAACGACAGCCAAACACCACAGACAAAAGGTGTGACCCATCTACAGTCACACCAGGAAAGACCAAGTGAGGGGAAGTCCAGAGTTCCTTCCCCCTCATAGATCTGTCTGGAGACACCTCAGTGGACCAGGATGGGGTCCAAGACAAGCCAGTCAAGATGGTCCAAGACTATCCCTCATAGTCAAGCTGTGACCAGGGTTCCTCCTTTACTAGCCGGTAGTGTGTCATCCGACTGGTGTCATTAGGGACCATGTGGACACCTGAAGTCCTGCCCATCGTTCCTCTCACCACAGGGGTGGTGTCACAGCATGATTGGTGACAATTTAGGACTTTGATAATCACCCATCAATAACAAAGCCACCCTCACTGTTCTGTCAGTGGAAACCACAAAGGAGCCAGACCCCTTCTGCAGCCTAGCAGAAAGGATAAGCCTCCCGTTCTTGGGCACTAGTGCAGAACTACTGAGGAATCTTACCATACAATCTCTTGGTTTCAAGTGAAAACCATCTATCATACTATAATTCATACTGTTAGTCGGGATGATCTCAAACTGAAGGAACAAAGACAATCAATACTTGCAAAAGGTGAGGTATCAGAGATGTTAGAATTATCTGACAAAGATGTTAAAGCAGTCATGATAAGAATATTTCAATGGATAATTGCTAACAGCCTGAAAGCAAATGAAAAAGAAAACCCCAACAAAGAAACAGAAAAGTGTCAAAGAAAATAGAAATTCTTAGTAAAGACACAATACAAGCCGGGCGCGGTGGCTCACGCTTGTAATCCCAGCACTTAGGGAGGCTGAGACAGGAGAATCTCGAGTTCAAAGCCAGCCTCAGCAAGGGCGAGGCACTAAGCAACTCAGTGAGACCCTGTCTCTACATAAAACACAAAATAGGGCTGGGGATGTGGCTCAGGGGTCGAGTGCCCCTGAGTTCAATCCCCGGTAC
>PVHX01013598.1:0-11392 GCA_004024805.1 Geosciurus inauris | reverse complement strand
CACAATACAAAAAAAATCAAATAGAAATCTTACAACTGAAAAGTCACACAACTAAAATGAAAAAACCCAGTGGAAGGGTCTAACAGCATCATTACCAGTGAAGGAAATGCAAATTAGAACTGCAAAGCAAAATCACTACACATCAATCACAGAACTAAAATAAAAAGCAACGACAATGTCAAATGTTGACTAGAACATGGAGAAATGAAATCACTCATATGTTGTTGCTGAAATGTAAAGTGGTACAGCTACTTGGGAAATAGTCTGTTGATTTCTTGAAGCTAAACGTTCAACTACCCATGTGACCCAGCCATTACATTTCTGGGCACTTAACCCACAGAAATGAAGATGTATTCACACAGAAGCCTGTACACTAATGTTTATAGCAGTTTTATTAGTACTAAACTGAAATTAGACACAACTCAGATGTCCTTCAACAGGTGAATGGTTAAACTATGGTGCATCCATGTCATGGAATATTATTCAACCACAAAAATGAACAAACTATTGATACATACAACAATCTGGATGCTTCTAAGTTATGTCAAGTGAAAAACCTCAACTACAAATATTCCATACTACATAATTCCATTTATATAACTTTATTCAAGTGACAAAATTATAGAAACTGAAAAGAGATTATGTGTTGCCCAGGATTAAGGAGGGTATAGGACAGGATAACCACGGGTACAGCTACAGGGGGCCTCTTGAGGGACCTGAGTGGTGATGGAAATGTTCTGTAGTTTTACCATATCTATCCTGATTCTGATACTATCCTACAGTTTTGCAAGATGATATCATTGGAGGGAACTGGGTAAAGGTTCTCCAATGTCTATTTTATGTGAAAACTACATATGGTCACTACCATTATCTCAAAGTTTAAATGTTTTCTTAAATTACATTAATCATAATAAAGCATATAACAATTCTATGAAAGCTTGTAATCTGTATGTGGCATGTTTTGTGTAACTTGAACCATTGTTTCCCACTGTGATCTGGAGAGTGTTTGTAACTTTTATGTAAGAGAAGGAATTTGTCATCATGTGCTTTCAGGGAATACTGGCTTAGCGATTTCTGGTTTTTTTAAGGAATTCTGAGAACCTTCATTAAACCTGTCTGTGTATGGTTCTTCAAGTTGACTGGCACAGTAATCATCATTCTTCCTAATTTCTTGATCATGGAAAATTAACTCCTTCATCCCTTCTCTGAAAATCAGATTCTCAACACATCAGAAGAACATTTATGAAACAGCATTTCATGGAATTTGCTTAAGAAAAGCTGATGTTTGTAGCATATGCTGTTTGATACTCAGGCTAAACAATGCAGGTGAGCACATTATAAGCAGAGGCACTAGTTCATAAGAAGACAAAATAGCTTAAAATAACAGAGATATCCAGAGTGAAGCCTGGGAACATGGGAATTTGTAGAGGGCTTGAGAAAGTACGACAGGGTAGGTCCAGTGGTCAGATCATGAAGTGACTGCAGTGACAAACTAGGGATCTGATTTTTGTCTCAGAAGCCATGGAGTGTCTACCCAACCTCATCCTTTTATTCTGCAAAGAAGACATTGAAAGATAATTGACTGGATGACCCATATGAATGTAGCTGTCTATATTTCACTTTAGATCTGCTAAAAATGTGAGTAAAACTTACAGACTATGACATTAGCCTTTGATGACAGTGATCCCAGAACACATATAGTACACGCCAAACATTTCTGCTTGAGTTCACAATATCCTGAATCATGAGCCAGTGGTCGCAAAGTCCTTCTTCCTTCACATCTCATTATTTTGCAGATGTAGCCAATAATCCCAGAATAAGGTACAGAAGATAGAATCCAGGTTCTCTGTCTCCAGCATGGATCTGTTCGTTTTCTCTGTCCTGTCATCAGGAGGGGTTCACACTCAAACAACCTGAAGGGATGTAGCCTTGCACCTCAGTGTTGGGAAAGAGGCAACCCCGGGATTAATGAAGATCCAACACAATGCTTGAAAGCACTCTAGCCCTTCAGGATCAGTTCTGAAAGTGTTTCATCATGCAACCTCAGCTAGAAAAATTCAACAAACAGCTCCCATTTCCAACCTGCATTTTGAGAACAAAAGAGCAGATCTGTCAGGAGGGAGGAAGGGTGGGGGCTGGCAGTGGGATTGTTTTTCTGTGGCTTCAGCATAAAGTAATCTGGTTCAAATTGTTGTAAAGTACAAAAACAAATGGCATTCAGCCGTGGATCTTAACTCACAGTATCAGTTTATAAAAAATGTTGTTTTCCCTTGCAACTCAATGGAGCATCACGCTTGACAGCTGGACCTCATTACTGCAGTCCCCACAAGGGAAATGTCAGGTCAGGCATTATTTACAATTACAAGTTTATTTTTTCATTAAGGCCACTCATGGCTCTGTCCACATTTCAAGTGACAGACCTTCAAACCAAAGTCATATATATACTGTTCCATCACATATAGACTCTCACGTCTTAACATCTTTAATTCCAGAGACTATGGTAAGTCTTCTCTACCAAAATTGTGCTCAGAGAACTGGAGAGTTCTGTTAATGTATCCTCTGGCAAGAAGCAATGTGCATGGGCTAATATTATTTATTCGATGTTATTATAAATGTTCAAAAAACAAACAAGAGGGATTGCAAACTGGTTCCAGCCATAGAACTGGCGCCAGATGATTTTGAAGAAGCCAGAAAGAATACATACACATTACATGCCATGGGACGTCTGTGTCTGCCCAGGCAATCATTTGAACATGCTAAGTCTAGAAGTTTCCATTTATTGTTTAGCAATGATTATATTTAGACAGGTTATTTTAACCACTTTGGACTATTCTTGGTTGTAAAATGAAGATAAACATGTCTAGGTTGGTAAATCACTGTGAAGACGTCAGGATTGTACTTATAAAATTTCTACTTTTATAGAGGGTTGTAAAGGGTACTTAATAACTATCCTGTACCTTAGCTCTATCAAAATTACCCTGAAGGAAACTCTCAAATAGCCTCTTTTTCCTATAATTTTCCTATATTACTACTGATTTGAATATATTATTTAGGCAGTAGACCATGAGCTTCTTGGGAACAGATGATTCCTCTGTAAACATGGTGGATATAAATGTTACTCTGCCCTTGTTTCAAGCACAATGACTTGCATTTATGTAGTAGAAAGTCAATAAATGGTGGTAAGTAATTGAAGTAATTGGAGTCATTCTTTCCCTTTTATTTTGTGTCCTGGGTTCTGATATTACTGAAAGCAGAGCTGTAGGTCTTTGTACCCCTTGACTTAGTGAACTGGTCTGCATATGCTTGGTGATCAATAAATATGTCATCCTGAAAAAAACATACTGGGTGTTTCTTCGTTCTTTTCCCAACCTCAGATTCTATGATGGTTCTATAGAAGGTACTCTATAGAGCCCAGTGTATCTGTTTTGGGTTTTGTTTTTGTTTTGGTTTGTTTGGTTTTTTTTTGTACCATAGATTTAACTCAGGGGTGCTTAACCACTGAGTCACATTCCATTGATGGGGTCTTGCTAAGTTGCTTAGGGCCTTAGTAAGTTGCTGAGGCTGGCTTTGAACCTGCAATCGTCTTGCTTCTGCCTCCCAAGCTGCTGGGATTACAGGTATGTATCACCACACTTGGCCCAGTACATCTTTTTTTTTTAAAAGGAACTTACAGAAACTTCCTGGGCAGCCACAAAACTCGTCACCCCCAAGTTGCGTGTCACTTGAAAGTCTGTGGACATACCAGATGCATTTCTCTTGTCCTCAAATGTGCCCAATTTGTGCTGCTTTAACTTGACAGGACGGAAGATACAGTGACAAAGGACACACCCAGAGTCCTAAGTGAAGGTGTCACCACGTGGCCTCAGTGCTCTGCATTCCTGTTCTTCCTGTGCCCCCATTTCCCACCTGAGCTCACACATCCTGTGTGTGCACCTTCCAGCCATATTGCTCTCTCCTGCATCTCTGAACTGTCTCAGTGGCCTACAATGCTCTCTCTCCCTGCTTTCTCTGCCATAGTGTCCTTCTGCAGGATACAACATGAATTGCACCTGCTTGTGAAATAGCTCCTTAAACTCCTAGGCAGACCTAAACAGCTCCTCTCTCCAGCACCATGGCTCCAGGACACGCTTCACAGTACTTGTCCCATAGCTCCACAGTCTGCTCTTCAATAAAGTCATGAGAACTTTGTTCTATGGCCTAACAGTGACCAGCTGGTAGAAGGTGCATGGAAAGGATTCCCCAAATTCAATGAAGAAGAAGGTGTCCAGGAAGAAGAAGAAAGATGAATTGGCTCACCAAGAAAAAGAACATGTAAGAAAGGATTATATTTTAAAATGGATCAATTTCTCAAATGTTTTAATCAAATTCTATACATTATTTTTTATGGTAGAAAATATATATAATTATATTATATATATTATAAATGCATGTATATATAGGGATATATATACATGCATATATATATATATATATAATTACCAGTAAATAAACTCCTTGCCTTAGAAGCAATTCTTAAAGATTAAATTAAATCTAATGTTCCTAAAAAAGAAAACTTTGAGCCTGCTTGTGGAGTATTTAAATCATGGTAAAGTGGAAACCTGAAAGTCAGAAAAAAAACAAAAAAAATATTCTATGCAAAAAGTGTCCATCAGACAGAGAAAGTACCTCTCTACATATTTCAATAAAATCTTAAACCACCCAAAGAGATCCTAAATCTCAGATTAGTCCACATTCCCTGGTTTTCCAGTCACATTGTAATTCCCCAGTTCCTTGTGCTAGTGATTTGTCAGTGGTTAAAGGAAACATACAAACACACATACACCCCTCTCATGAGTCATCTCAGCTCAGAGCACAGTAGCTATGGGGGTAACACTTTTCTCTGTCTGACATTTCAGTTCTCAACTTGAGAAATCTGACTGCGATTGAATTAAGTTTAAATATGATGTCAGGTTTTCCACTACTTCATGAGAAAAATATGTCTATCCTTAGTTGAAATAAGTCTAATTGTGTTTACACTTGTGTTAATTCAGGAAATTCCTGACATCTTTTGGAGAAGGGGAAACAGCAGTATCCTACCTTAATGATAAGGAGAGGGGCCACTGAGTGACACAGGTCGGCCACATCAGTGCTTCTTGAGTGAATTAAAACACAGTTGGGTAGAAACAGCTGAACTGGAGATTTTAGGTATGTTATAGCAGCATTTTTGGTGGAAAAATGAAAGGAGAGTTATTTTAGTGGACACTGTATCCTTGGTACCTAAAATTCAGCATAAGTACTCAACAAGTACATGCCAAAAGGGAAGTACTGCCTCATCAGGTAGAGGTTAGTAAATGTAGATGACAGAAACTTTAAGAAAAGAAAATCTGTGCCTAGTATGAAAGCTGTCCTTTCATTTTTCTGTCAATAATTTTGAGGCATACAGAGATCAACTGCATTTCTCCTCCCTTAACATGAAACAGTCCTAGAAGTGTTAAAGGGGACTTGGTTCAAATGGCATTTCCCTCCTTGCCCAACCCTCTCTATCCTTGTAAACACCACCATTGCCACACTAGGCACAGATGTGGCTGTGCTCTTGGTCAAATTTCTGAAAGTCACTGGATCGCAGTTCCCTTTCTATATGTGAGAAGGTAGACGTTTTTCTGTTTGCACTATTTACTCCTCTGTATTTCTTTTTCCAATAATGGGACCTAATTTTTAAAATAATATGTAAGTTTTATGCCATATGAAGCTATTAATACAGCGTTGGAGAGTTTAATTTATCTTGGTGACCCAATCTAAAGAGGTGAGGATCCAAGCTACCCCTGACTAGGCTACTGAAAACAGACGATAATGAATAGCTATTTTTGAACTCTAGGGTAAGGAGAAAGGTGGAAAATAAAGAAAAAAGGGAAGACAAGAAATTTTATTTCTGAATGAACACAGACCAGTTCTTCAACAATATATAGGCAATCTGCAAAGAAGAGAGTAAATAACCATGGTTCTCACCTTGGCTTGGGACTGGCCACTATCAAGCCTGGATTCTTCCTGGTTCTGAGTGACCCACACCTTTCAGGAAGGCATATGGATAGAATCTCATGCAGAATGGAGAAGCCCCCAGGCTTACTGTGGCAGCATTTGCTAACATTTGCTGCATCGAGGTGTCTTCTTCTTGCTAGGAAGGTGGGGAGATGCCTTAGATCCTCTTGCAAGTGGGCCAAGGTCACGTGATTAATCCAGGCCACTAAGTGTGACAAGGGCCACTAACAATGGGGAAATTTGAGAAGCAAGAGTTAGTTTTCCATAGTTTTTCCCCTACCACAGCAATCAAAGAACCATTTGTGGAGATGGCAGAACCTTAAAGTGGAGGGACCCTGGGTCCCTGCATTACCACAAGAAAAGCCTCCTTGAGGAGTTTGCTGCATCCCAGGTAAGAGAGAGGGAAACAAAGTTAGGTCCTGTAAAGACATTGAGGTTTGAGAGTACCTTTATCACCACATCATAGCCTTGCCTTAGCTCAATTGGTTTACTTAACTAGTTGTTGGAAGGAATAAATGGGAAAGTATTTGTTAAGTATTTTGGAAACTGTGAAGCACACTGAATGTTAGTTATTCATCATTTTTGATGAAAAGCTTCCTGGTGGCAACATTTTTATTACAAAATATCTGTGTAGGTTAAGCACTAAAGAGAGTGTTTCAGTCAATACTTGCTGTCAATTTTCCATCAAGGAAGTAGGCCACATTTAGGAACAAAACATCTGTGATGCTATGATAAGGAAGAACATGCAATTTGGAATCCAGCAAACTTGCATGTAAATCTCAGCTCTGTCATTTACTGGCTTGTGACTTTGGGGAAACTAATCAAGTTTTCTAAGCTTCCTGTTTTTCATGTATAAAATGTGGCAGTAGGCAGTGTGGGAGGAAGATAGAAACACACTGATTGGAGCACTGTGAAAATTAAAACTTAAATATGTGTGCCCAATCACATTCAGTGTCCTAAACAGAAACCAAAATTCAAATGGGGGAAATATTCTAGCATCATAAAATACTTTCTGATGACTATAATTCATAATAGAGAATGCAAATAAAGTGTTGACAGACATATTTGATCTTTGGTTATCTCATCCTATGGAGAGAAAAAAAGGAAAAAAAAATTGAAAAATAGTCTACAGAAATTTATGGTTCTGAGCCACCTTAAGGGCAAGTCTGAGGAGGAGGTAGCTTTCTTCCCATTGATGTTCTTTTGGCCAAGTGCAATGTTGACATTACCTAGTTAAGGACTAAGAACTTTAAAAATTGAATTCTATTTGGGTGATTAAAATCATCCCAGCTGAGTGATGTGAATAAAGATCAATCTTTGGGCCAAGTTTAGTTGTCATCAATCATAAACAGACATAAACCCAGGATGGAGGGGATCTTCGTAGGAAATATTTATGTCGGTTACTATGCACTTGGGTTTTGTGGGATATGACTATTTTTCCAACAGCTAATGACATGTGGTGTTTAACATGCTCAGGTTAGTAATTGACTTTTTTTTCTCTCTCTCTTTTTTCTTTGCTTTCTTCTTTTCTTTCTTCCTTTCTTCCCTTCTTCCCTCCTCCCTCATAATGACTTCTTCCCCAATATTCTGCCTACCTTATCCACTTTTGGTAATACCAAATAGCTATTACCCAGCTGTTTAGTTATTCCATTTTCTATTCCTGGTTCATATCCAATTCTAGTTCTGGATTTCAAAGGAAATTTTTGAATTTTGTCTTTGACAGATATCTTAGAAATAATGGAAAATTTTAGAAGACCTCAGAGTTCTCCTTTACAGGGAAGGATTTGATGTGATCCAGGATCCTGGAATGCCAGAGGTAATACTAATCCAAATATCAAGATTCTGGTGATCTCTTTACTAATCACAATTAGCCACACTTACATCTCCTATGGGCTAAATCGTATTTTTAAAAAATGTACATGTATAGAAATTTAAGAAGTGCCATTTTCCTGATCCACCTCTCCAAAGTCATCTCTGTCAGCTCACTGACCTCAGAACTCTTCAAACTAATATCTTCTTCAAGTTAAAAGTATACTCCTTTGGGATTCTTTTGGTTGTCTATATCTTAGGTTGGTTTAGTGGGTGATAATCTCATAAGAGTTTCCTGGATAGGCAAGAGAAGAGCACTTATCTGGAAGAGAAGAAGAAGCCACCAATACCAACTTTTTTGAGGAGAGACACCAAGGGCGGACTTCACTAGTGTTTGCCTAGGGCTGACCCAACACAAGCAACTGTCATGTTCATATGTTTTATTCATCAAACTTCCCCCCCTACTGAGTGAAAATCACTATCATATTGGGTCAAAACACTTTAGTAGGAAACTTTTGCAAATTTCTGAGATCTCACAGCTAGGAAAGGAAATTATCTCATTTCGTTTAACATATAATAAAGAAAAATAAAATGTTTAAAAGGACAGACACACATGCAAGAACACAGGAAGTGGAAGCACTGGTTTTAATGGGGGCGGAGTGTGGAAATGGGACCCCTTCCTAAGGAAGGAGATCTTTACACAGAGCCTTTTAGAAAAGAAAAAGAAATTGTAAACTGAGGGAATGCCACATCTAAATTCCATTCAACATCTTACAAGTACTGCTGATGCTCCTTGCTGAAACTCTCAGACACAGAATATAAGACATAGTTCCTGCTGTGAGGAGCTCATGCCTCATACAAGCCACTAGAGAAATACTAGTTTAATACAAAGTGACAGACGACGAACAAAATCAGTCAGTTTACTCAGCGCTGGGCAATTGGCCGATCCGGTTCACTCTCTGTAGATGGTGCTAGGGTGAGTGAGGCAGTCTAGTCCCCAGGGACAGCCCTTCTTGCTCAGATCTGTTTCCTTCTCTGCACTCTTTCCATATGCTTGAACCATAGCAGTGGCCCCCTCATGTTCCCTCCATGGAGCTTCATATACCTTTTTGCAGAAACCATGTACCATAAGTTTTGATGGCTCAGTCTTATCAGCAAAACTGTGTGCATTGGAGACCCAGATAAGCAGATTCAGATTTTGATTTATGATTTGGTCTCCTGGGGAACCCGTGTGCCTTAATGTCTTATGACAATAGTAATGTCACCTCTCTCTTAATGTCACTTTCCTCACCCTAAAGTGACAATAACATAAAGAGGTCAAAGGTAATTGCTTCTTTCCCCTGTGTGTGTATGTGTTCCAAAAATCTGAAAATCTCAGGTCTACCTCTGTCTTTTTGTTTTGCTTTAAAAAAATAATCCATTATGCCTTGAAATGGCTCTCTTCCACTTAGAGGGAAATACATGAAGATTAAATGTAAAATCAGCCAACAATATAATCAAATAAACTAATTTGATACAAGGAGAAGAGTAGAAATAGCTCAATTGATTGCTTGACTGAAAGACTATTTGATTCAATTGACCACCTAATTAGAACCATCCATGCAGTAGCCAAGGGTATGTGCACACATACTAAAAATTTCAGAAAAAATATGTGGGAACATCTGCTCATTTGGACTGATGTAGACAAAATATGGTTGACTAAATGCTTTGATATCTTATAATCCTAGCTGAAGTTCTTAGGAAAAAAAGCAGTCTAATAAAATCCATGGATTTATTAAGCCTTGGAAAGTTGACAAAATTGGGCCTCTCCATATTTATTCAAAATCATTATGTTCTTTCCATGATCCAGAAACCAACTCAGTCATAGTGGTTTTTCTTTTTCCCTTTATTTGAGAGCAAAGGAACCATGATGACTACCAAAAGGTTGCTAAAGAAACAAAATGAGGAGCAGGAGGATGTCTTCAGTAATGGGACAGTGTATTGTTCTGTACCTGTACCTGGAGCTACACATTTTATAGAAATTATCTCCAGTACTCAAGAAAATGATATGTGATATTCATACTCATTTTTAAAATGAAGAAACAAAACTCAAATAAGAACAAATTATATACTATTTAGGACTTTCAGCTGTAAGTAACAACTATAACAACAATAAAACACCACTGGTTAAAAACAAACAAACAAAAACACAGGTGAAACGTGTTACCAGCATAGGGATGTGTCTCATGGGATCTAAGGTCAGAGGGTCCCATCTTACTAATTTTCAGGATGACCTGTCTCATCTCAGGTTTATAACCTCATTTCCTCTCTCCCCTTTCCTTCTCCAGACAAACTCTGGGTTTTCAATTTCTAGTAGAGTCCATCTCTCTGTCAGCCACTTTGCCAACCCCCATGAAGGAACTTTCATGACTCAGCTTGCATCAGATCCTCAGCCTTGGTTCAATCACCAGTGACCTCTGATCACGTCACAGATGCTGGGACTCTTAACATGTGGGTGGAGAAGAGGTGGAAGTTTGAGAAGACAACCTATAGTGTATCCACTAAAATAAAATTCACTGTTAAGAAAGGAATTGAGCTCAAGTCTGTCTAACTCTTAAGAGGCCTTTACCATACCATGACATAACTGCATCATGCAAAGGACTCTGGAAAAAACATTATCTATATGTAATAGATATCTAGACTTTTTCTAGGAGGGACACTCAAGCTAAATCAAACTTAGACTAGACACTTACTCAGGTCCCATGTGCTGAGTTTCTACTCTGTGGTCAGCACTCTGGTAAGCAGGATCATAGCATATATAATAATGATACTTTGAATAACAATAGCAATGTATTTGCCTTTGTAAAATCTTTAATGTGTGTCAGAAATTTTCTGGAATTTATTACAAGTACTAATTCATTATTAACCCTCTAAAGAACTCTATGGTAGGACTGACACCTGCTGCACACACAGAGAAGGAGACCAACAGCACTGTGGACCCCCATCAACCAACGGGCAGCTGTCTCCGCTTACTTCCATCTAGAGACAACAGCTCAGGACCAGGAAGACCATCCCCAAGGTCTCTGCAGGCCTAGTTTCACCAGAGATGAGGTATTGGTAACCTGCAGGGACATTACAATATTATAAGGTAGATACTGTAATATCTCAGATCAGCATTGTCAGAGAGAAAGACATGTGAACAACATGAGAAAACAAGGGAAGAAAATTCCCCAAACAAAGATCCTACAATAATAGAATCCATTGACAGCATAGTAGATGAAATGTCAGAGGAGGAGTTCAGAACATACATAATTAAAATGATCTGTGAAGCAAAGAATAATATAAGAGAGCAATTACAGGTAACAGTTGAGCAATCCATCAAAGAGATTAGAGAGCAAATACAGGGAGCAAAAGATTACTTCAAGAAAGAGATAGAGCAGAGGGGCGGTTCCAAGATGGCGGCCTAGACAGTCCACTCTGCGCTAGGCTCTCAAGGACCAAAGCTGGAAGTGGTGGAGGTGCCGTTTTCCAGCCAGCTTCCTGGCATCATTCTGCAGCTCAATATCCCACGCAGGAATTTCGCTCGTGT
>PVHX01013597.1:0-54033 GCA_004024805.1 Geosciurus inauris | reverse complement strand
TTTGTGGAGAAGAACAGGAGGCCAGCATGGGGAGTCCTAATTGTCACAGGCAGAGGGAGAGCTCTAGATGGGGAAGATGGCATTGGTGTTGGGAGAACACACAGGAGCCATATTTTGCTGGTTCTTGTTGTTGATATGCATCCTGGTGGTTGGCATTTTGTTACAGCTGCTCAAGCTAACTGAGACGGATGGATTCCAGAGGGGCCAAAAATTTATGGATCAATACAATTGAGATGTATCGTTGAAGTGTTCATAAAAGAACGTTTTGGCTGAGTGGGCGATCACAGCCAACTCATCTCCTTAACCAGCCACACTGGAACAGTGCCTGAGACCTCGGCATGGTTCAAGCCATGTAAGTTATTTTATTTCTTGGGGTAGACTGAGGGAGATAAACAATAGACCAATAAGGTCAATCAGAGAAGCAACAGTAAATAAAACAAGATTCCCTTTACCCAAGAAGGAAGTCTGTGCAAAGGCACCTTGACTTCCTCTTGCAGAATCCACGAATTTCTAAACTGACTTTGGTTACACCTTCCCCTGTCCCTTCAGAGACGTTGTTAGATACTTTTGCACATTCTGCATTATGTTCTCTAATTCCCTAAATGATTCTTTTAAAATTTGCAGGCATTAAGTGCCTTTAAGATTCACTTTTTTTTTCCAATGTAAAGTTCAACAGGTTTTTAGCAGCACATATGCATTAAATTATTACAGTATCCTACAGAACAGTATCATTGTTCTAAGAAATAGCATTTCATCTCTTCAAGACCCTCATACCCCATGTCACTGGCAATCACTGACCTCTTTACCATCACCAAAGGTTTTCTTTTCTGCAATGTCATATACGTGGAAGCATCTGCTACTAGCCTTTTCAGACTGACTTATTTCATTTAGCAATATACTTTGAAGGGTCACACATATCTTTAAATGTCTTGGTAGCACACTTCATTTTATCACTAACACTCTGTAGCACGCATACACTACCATGTGTCTGTGAATTCACCTCACATATGACATCAGTTGCTTCCAGTTTGGGGAGATTATGAATGAAGTCATTAGAAAAATTCACATTTGAGTTTCAGTGAGAAGGTAAGCTTTCAAATATTTTGGTTAAACAACTAGGAGTGTGAAATTTGGAGACAGCAGAAACTGCCAAACTGTCCTGGAGAGGAGCCCCAAGTTTTGCACTGCCCTGACAGCAAGCGGGCGTTCCTGCCCTTCCTCCTTCATGGAACCTGTCTTGTCAGGTTTGGATTTCAGACATTCTAACATGTGTGCTGATGCATCATTTTCTGTTCAATTTGCAATTCCCTAGTGCAGGTGGTTTTGAACATTTTTTCATATACTTAATTTTACATCTGCATGACTTTGATGAGATTTCTGTCCGTATCTTTCGGATTCTTCTTGAGTTTTGAGAATTTTGTGTATTTTGGATACAATAACTTCTCGGGCAGGTATTTTGCAAATTTGATTTTTTCTCTCAGTCGCTGTCTTTTCATACTCCCAAGGGGCTTTAGAAGGTCAAGAGTTTCTTTGCTGCTGGTATTTCATTTGTTTTCTGAGTTTTTGTCATTCAGCACAGTCTAGCAATGCTGTCACCAAAACTAGGTCTCTTGAATTTTCTCCTACTTTTTCTAGACTTATATTTTTGCCTTTTATCTTTAGGTCTAAGATCCATTTATATTTGATATTGTGGAAAGGCGTAAGGTGTCATGTTTTTGCACGGGGACAGCCTATTATTCCAGCGGCATTTACTGAAGGTCTGTCCCCTGTCCATTGGGTTGCCTTTTTTTTTTGGTACCAGGGATTGAACTCAGGGGCACTCAACCACTGAGCCACATCCCCAGCCCTATTTTGTTTTACGTAGAGACAGGGTCTCACTGAGTTGCTTAGTTCCTCGCCATTGCTGACGCTGGCTTTGAACTCGCAATTCTCCTATCTCAGCCTTCCTAAGTGCTGGGATTATAGACGTAAGCCACCGTGCCCGGCACAAACCTTTGATGTGGCACCGTGTCTTCCTCCTTCTGGGATCTCTACTCCACTGATTGCTTTGTGTGTCCCCCTGCCTACCCTTGCCAGGCTCCCTTGGTGTTCGCTCTTCTAGAGGGAAGGGCTGATCTTCCAGCTTCTTGATTCTTCAGCTTTGCTTCGGGTCTTCTGGGTCTTTCACCTCTCCCTGACCAACTTTAGAATGAGTTTATTGGTGTCTACCAAATCCTTTGTTGGTACTTGATTAGAATTGCATTGAATTTATAGATCAATTTGGCAAATTTTAACAGTATTGAAACCCCTCATTCCATTTACACAAAACAACTTTCCATGTGTTGATATCTCCAGTGATTTCCTTCATCAAGGTCTTGTAGTTATCCACAAAGCAACTCTGCACCTATTTTCTAAGATTTCACTTGGTATGTGTGGGAGGGAGGGTGTTTTAAATTTCAAATTCCAGTAATTTGTTGCTGGTATAGAGGACACCAGTTGACTAGGCGCTTGCTGTGCTTACTTGCTCATCCCAGGAGTCTGTGTGTGTGTTCAAGTCTTGGAGATTGTTTTTGCATATAAAATCATAAAATCTACCCCAAAAAAATCCAGTTTTCTTTCTTTCTCTCTTATCTGTATGACTTTTATATAGCTTTCTCTAGAATTTCCAGTACAAGGCTAAACAACAGACAAGAAAAGACATTTATTTTTGTACCAAACTTAATGAGAGAGATCTAGTTTCTGAATATTAAGTATGATGTTAGCTTTAGCTCTTTTGCAGATATTCTTTATAAAGTTGATGAAATTCCTCTTTATTCCCAATTTGGTGAGTTTCCATCATGACTGAATATAGGGATTTGTGAAATGTGTTTTTCTTTTTTCCCTTTCTCTTTATTGATATGATTATATGATTTCCCCCTCTTCCAGCCTGTGGATGCATTGGGCCACATCACTTTGTTTTTGAATGATAAATTAACCTTTCAACCCTGGAATCTATCCCTACATGATTATGGTGTTAATTCTTTTTATGCATTATTGAGCTGAATTGATATTTTGCTAAGGATTTTTGCATCTATGCTCAGAAAAGATACTGGTCTGTTGTTTTTCTTTTAATATCATTATCTGAGTTTTATACTGAAGAAATTCCAGCTTTGTTGAAAGAGTTAAAAAGTTCTTGCCCTATTGTATAGACAGTTAATAATATGGGCCGGTCCTTAAGCGACTTAGGAGAGGAGAGCCCATTAGTGAGGAATTTGGAGAGACTTTGAAGACAGTAAACACTCTCAATGTTATTGTTCGGGGCCATCTGGCACACTAATGAGCTCTTGGTGCCTCAGAACTTTCAACTTCTGACCCTGTGAGCTTGGAACCTGGCCAGTTCCCACCTTGCAGAGAAAAACAACCTAAGGCCAGTTGCATAAGGCTGTACTGCATATTGGGAGGGGTTGCTGTGCCTTTTTAAATCCTCCAAAGGGGAATGAGAATGAGAAGAAGGAATCCAACTGGAGAGGAAGAAATCCAACGGGAAAAGAAGAAATCCAACCGGAGAAGAAGGAATCCAACTGGAGAAGAGGGAATCTGATGCTTTGAGTGTGGAAGAAGGAATTTGACTTGTGAGGAAGAAAAATGACTCTCACCTATGTGTTTACCCTACCCTCGGTGTTGCTCCTTTTACCGGAGGATAGGTGTTGAAGGGGATGGTTATGCTGTGGGTAAAGAAGAGGGATCTTGACTCTCACCTATGTTTACCCCATTCTTGGTGTTGCTTATTTTACCCAAGGCTGGGTGCTGAAGGTGATGCTGATGCTTTGAGTGCACTTGCAAACCCGTGTTGTGTTATCCAGTGCTGATTGGTGAGTGCTTATTGGGCCAGAGCTGCTCTTCTTTCTTTCTATCCCAATAATGGATATTATTGATCCATTATATACTATATTCAATATTGCAAAGTATAACTGTTGCTTGCTTATTGTTATATTATTTCATATAACTGTCGCTTGCTCATTGTTATATTATCTCATATTAAAGCTTATAAAACCCATCCTGTTGTGAGGCTGGTGATTCACTCCACGAATCTGCCATATATAAATTAGTCTGAGCTCAGCAACTCCCAGTCATAAATCCCAGACCGAGACACCTATGTCTATTTTCAGAAAAAAAAATTATTGAGAAATGGCATCATTTATTTCTCATTGTTGGGTAGAATTCACCAATGAAAGATATCTGGTCTAGTGCTTTCTTTCTTTACTAGTATTTGCTCAATTTCCTTAATAGATGGACAGTTAGTCATACTATCAATTTCTCCTGGTGAGAGTTTTGGAAGTTTCTGTCTGTCCGGGAATTGGTCCTTTATACCCAAGTTATCCAATTAACAGGCAAAGAGTTTTTCGTAGAAGTCCATTCTTATCTCTTTCAAGTCATTGGGATCAGTAGTGATAGCCCTCTTTCATTTCTGATATTCCTGATATGTATCTTCTCAATTTTATTGGTCTTTTCCACAAACCAACTTTGAGTTTAACTGATTCATTCTGTTAATGTCTTGTGTTTGATTTAACTGATTATGGATCCAATATGTATTATTTATATTCCTCTGTGTCTTTTAGGCTTTAAATGCTTCATTTTTCTCTGTTTTCTTCAGGTAAAATTTTGGATTATTAATTTTAAATTTGTCTTATTTTACAATTCATATACTTAACACTATAAAATCCCCTCTGGGCACCATTATCACTACATTCCATACAATTGAACAAGTGTATCTTTATTGTCATTTGGTTAAAAATTATTTCTCTTGAGATTTTCTTTTGACTCATGTTATTTAGGAATGTCTCACTTCAATTTCAAGTATTTGAAGATTTCCTAATTATTTCTGCTATTAAAGTCTAATTTAAATTTCATTATAGTCTGAGAAGACAATTTATATGATTCCTGTTTTTGTATTTAGTAGGGTAGGTTTTGTGTAGAATGTGACTCATCTTAGCAGATGCTTCATGTGACTTCAAGAGAAGCATATATTCTACTGTTAAGAGTGTTATGTAATTTCAATTAAAGTGGATTAACCATGTTGATGGTTGCTAATGCTGATCAGATCTGTTATATCCTTGTTGCTGTTCTTCCTGTTGGACCTGTCAGTCTGTGAAGCAGATGTTTAAATCTATGAGTATGACACAGACTTGTCCATCTCGCCTTGCAGTTCCATCAACTTTGGACTCAAGGATTTTATGCTCGTTCATTCAGTGCATGTACTTTCTGGATTATTTCAACTGCTTGGAGAGATACACTCCCCTGTTCATCCCCACTGAGTTCCTTGTTCTAAAGACTGTTATGTTTGAAGTTAATACAATTATCACTGTTTTCTTTGTGTCAGCACTACCATGCAGTAGCTCTCTCCAGCTCTTTATCTTAACTGTGTCGATGTCTTCTAAGTAGCTCTGTTGTGGACAACAAATGGATGGGCCTTGTATTTATCTTTATTTATCTGCTCTGACAGCCTCTGTCCTTTAGTTGGCTTTTAGACGATTCATATCATGTCCCTGAAGTGCATGTGTTGGAAACTTAATCCCCAGTGCAACAGGACTGGGCGTTGGGGCTACCAAGAGGCATTCAGGTTCTTGAACGCTCTGCCCTGGGTGCACCTGTGTCCTTACTGTGGAGCAGGTGGTATTGTCATCATGGTCACTCTGCTCTTGCCTGTCTCTCCATCAGTCTCTTGCTCTCTCACCTCCCATCACTGGATGACCTCCCCAGAGGTCAGCACCTTGTTACTGGACTTCCCAGCCTCCAGAATGGTGAGAAACACATTTCCCATATTTATGAATTATCCAGTCTTTGGTATTCAGTTATAATAACTCAAAACTAAGACAACATCCAAAGTGACTACTGACATACTTGGGTTAAGAACTACTGTTTTTTTATTTTCTATTCAAAATAGTTGCTCTTTGGTTCTTTTCTACCTTCCCTGTTTTCTACTTTCATGGGTTTTAGCTGTACACTTCATAGGGTTCGATTTCTCTTTTATTTTGAAATATCAATTTAATATAAGAAATGTCAGTGGTTGCATTTACAACTAACTCCACTTTCAAATAACACTCTTCCCCTTCCAGGGTAGCAGAGGTGCGGCATAAACCAGTCCTCTCAAGTCTTCCTTCATGGTATTGTGGTCACAATCACAAATGCTTCTGTATGATCATCTCCAAAGCCTGGGAACTATTATTTCATTAACAGTTTAGGATGAATATAATTAAATCTTTAAGAATAAGAAACATTGATTTTGTCTTTACATTTACTTACTCCTTCTCTGATGCTCTTCTTTCATTTATATAGCTCCAGATCTATGGGTTATATCATATTCTTTCTCCATAATATGTTCTTTTGATATATTTTTGAGTATAGGTTTGCTCTTGATGGATTCTCTTAATTTGTGTTTTTCTGGGGAAATTTTTATTCCTCTTTCACTATTGAAAGCTACTCTTGCTGGATATAGATGTCTAGGTTGGTGAAGTCATTTTTCTTTCACTACTTTAAATAATTTACTCCAGGCTGTAATTGCTTATCTGGTTTCTGTTGAAAAGTCCAGTATAGTGCTTGTCCTTCTTTTTCTATAGCTAGCTGCTTCATTTCATCAGGGTGAAAGACATCACCCTGATGTCTTTCAAGGTCTTCTCCTTTTCTGTGATTTCCTGAAGTTTGGACATCCTATGCCTGGATGTGGAACTTGGTAGTGAGTCTGTGTGCTGTTCTCTTGGGCTTGCTGGTTCTGTAGAATAGTTTCCATCACTAATTTTGAAAACTTCTTGGCCCTTCTTTATTACTTCAAATATTTTTTATTCTTTGTTCTCTCCTTCTTCTAGCCCTCCAGTTATTGCATATTACACACTTTGGAACCCTCCCACAGTTCCTGGTGACTCTGCTCCTCTCCTTCCCTGCATTGCAGCTTGAGAGCTCACACTGACACTTCTTCACACTCACCAACTCTATTCTTTCCTTAGCTATGGCCAGTCCACTGATAAATACAACTTCTACCTTTTTGAAAAATAATTTATAGCATTTAAAAGTTCTTTTATTAAATTTCCCATCATTTTGCTTATTATACTCTTACTTTTTAAAATTATATTTATTTATTTATTCTACTTAGGCATACATGATAGCAGAATGCATTTTGATTCATTGTACACAGATGGAGCACAAATTTTCATTTCTCTGGTTGTACATGATGTAGAATCACATCATATATGCAGTCATACATGAAGCTAGGACTATGATATCCATCTTATTCCACCATCTTTACTGTCCCCATGACCCCTTCCCCCGCCCACCCCCATGACCAAATTTCCTCCATTTTTCCCATGTCCTCCGTCCATTATGGATCAGCATCCACTTATCAGAGAGAACATTTAGCGTTTGGTTTTTGGGGATTGGCTTACTTCACTTAGCATGATATTCTCCAACTCCATCCACTTACCTGCAAATGCCATAATTTTGTTCTCTTTTATTGCTGAGTAATATTCCATTGTGTATATATATCACAGTTTCTTTATCCATTCATCTATCGAAGGGCATCTAAGTTAGATCCACAGTTTAACTATTGTGAATTGAGCTGCTATAAACATTGAAGTGGCTGCAGCACTGTAGTATGCTGATTTTAAGTCTTTAGAGTATAGACCGAGGAGTGGGATATCTGGGTCAAATGGTGGTTCCATTCCAAGTTTTCTACAGCATCCCTATACTGCTTTCCAGATTGGTTGTACCAATTTACAGTCCCACCAGCAATGTATAAGCATGTCTTTTCCCCCCACAACCTCGCCAACACTTCTTATTTGTAATCTTGATGATTGCTATTCTGACTGGCATGAGATGAAATCTTAGAGTAGTTTTGATTTGCATTTCTCTAATTGCTAGAGATGTTGAACTTTTTGTCATGTCTGTTGATCAATTGTTGATCAATTATTTCAATTTCTGAGAAATTTTTGTTCAGCTCCTTGGCCCATTTATTGATTGGGTTGTTTGGTTTTTTTGGTGTTTTTTGTGTTCTTCATATGTCCTGGAGATCAGTGCTCTATCAGATGTGCATGTGACAAAAATTGGTTCTTGCATGTTGTCTTATTTTTTCCATGAGAGTATTTAACATATTAATCATAGATTTTAAACTTCCTGTCTCATAATTCCATCTGTATTTAGCTCTGATATTTGTCTTCTCTCTACACTGTGTTGTCTTGCCTTTTATTGTGTCTTGAAATTTTTCATCCAAATAAAGACATAAATATGAATAATATGATCTAAGGTAAATAGTATTAGGGTGAAGTTTTATTCTCTTGCTAAAAGACAAGCTGTGTTTAATTTCCTGCTCCTGGTAAGTAAATCTCAACTATAACTCTGGATTTGTCTGTCACTCCAGAGAGTTGAGTGACAATTTTCTCTGAGATCTCAGTTCTCTGGGATTCAACAAAAGGTTTTTGATACTCCATTTCTTCAGTTTTTGCCTTATTGTAAGGACAGGAGTGACCATCTTTGAGTTCTCTATATAGCAGAGCTGAAGCCAGAAGTTCTAGATAGTTCCACTGTGCATTTAGTAATTAGTTGTAATGTTACTATGTGCTATAACACATTCTCTATCTATATGTTGTATTTAAATGCTATATTAAAAATACCTACTGTAGTATCACATGACTACATTGTGTAAGAATACCTCAAAGACTATAATTTTCCTTCTGATGATAGGAATGTGATTTTATTCATATAGATTAATGTGTCTTCAGGGGAATAAAATAATTATTGGAAAAACTAAAACTAGGTGTAAAGAAGTAATGTTTAAAATGTGCCTTTAATGAAGAATCTGGTAGAGCAACATGAACTATGACAGAACAGAAAAGACTAGAAGGGACAAAAAATGGACCCACAGTACATACTGAGCTGCAGCAGACACTAGAGAGAATGAGGCCATATCCCATCAGCTCTCCAGAGTCTCCTGAAATACTGAATGGCTATGCTTATCCAGTTCATGTAAAGGACTTGAATAGTGAAGACATTGTGCATAGAAGAGAGAGGATGCATGATGTTGCCAGGGACTTCAGGAAAGTGCAGCCACGGGCCACCATATGGGCTGGCTGGCACACAGTGACTGATCTGCATAGAGGGTAGTGGATGGTAGTGGCAAGAGGAAAAGGAGGAAAAGTATAATGTTAGAATGAAGTAGAGTCACATCAGAGAAGGACATGGAAACCAGAGAATGTCCCAAATCAGGACAAGATGGCAGAAGCCAAGTTCTCAGAATGGGATGAATAAGCACTGGTCTACTTAAAGCAATTTTTATGCTGTGGAGTTAAATACAATAAATGTCTTCCATATACATTTAAAATTAACCTTGACACTTGGTAAAACTCATTCAATAAATATAGATCCCACCTGTAGACATGAACACAATAAGACCACAGATGCTGAGATAGTACCTGGCAGGAAATACGGATATGCAGTTGTGTCTCCTGCTGCTTTGTGTGGGTGAGAGAAAAAGTGGGGGAGAGAGAGAGAGAGAGACAGAGTCAGAGAGAGAGAGGGAGAAACATAGAGAGAGAGAGTCAGAGAGAGAGAGAGGGAAGAGAGATAGACACAGTCAGAGAGAGAGAGGGAAGAGAGATAGACAGAGAGAGAGAAGGAGAGGGACAGAGGGACAGAGTCAGAGAGAGAGTGAGGGACAGAGAGAGAGACAGAGAGAGAGAGGGACAGAAAGAGAGAGAGGGAAGAGAGAGAGACAGAGTCAGAGAGAGAGAGGGACAGAGAGAGAGACAGAGGGGGGGACAGAGAGAGAGATAGGGACAGAAAGAGAGAGAGGGAAGAGAAAGTCAGAGAGAGAGAAGGAGAGGGACAGAGAGACAGAGTCAGAGAGAGAGAGAGAGGGACAGAGAAAGAGGGACAGAGAGAGGGGGGACAGAGAGAGAGAAGAGAAAAAGGGAGAGAAAGAAAGAGAAGGAGGGGGAAGGATAAATAGGTAAGAAAGAGAGAGAGGGAGAGGGGACAAAGATGAGGGAGAGAGGGAAGAGAGAAAGAAGGAGAGGAAGGGGGAGAGAGAGAGAGATTGTGGGAGGGAGAGCAATGGTTGCACATTTCCTGACACAATTTTGTCCCTTCAAGGGTCTTTGGCTATTTGTGCTAATAGTTTATTACTCAACAAGCTACTTTGTGGAAGGAGAGTTATTTTTCTCCCCAGAGTTACAGAGCCACATAAATGTATAACTTACATTGTCCTATGAACAAACTCTAAAATTATAAAGTTTAATATTTAACAACAGGCATGTTACCCTATTTTGTAGGAAAAAACAAAATATTGACATTGTTTATGAGTTTAAGTTACAAAGCATAAATCTAAGGGAAAGTTCCTGTTTTCCTTCATCTAAGAGTTATCTAATTTCAAAATTATTCCTAATTAATAACACTAATTAAAAAGAGCACCACTGGTACCAATTTTATCCAATATTCAACTCAAGCAAGAAAAGAACTAGAAATAGCATTCACATTGGAATTTCAATTCCTCCAAAATAATTTAACTTCAAATAAAACTTCAAATCTCTATAATAGTATCAAGTATCTTTAAGTTGATTTAATGATCCAATGAAACTAAATTATCCAATCTTCTTCATGATGTAACTTATTTTAATTTTTCAGAATAAGGGGAAAATTACTTAATCACTTTTTATGAACTAAATTTTATATCCTACTAGGTGCTTTTACATATTTTATTTCAATTATTCCTTACAAATATGCTGAAAATTAAATATTATTCCCACTTTAAAGACAAATAAATCTGATTTGAAGTTATCCCCAGTTTCACACAGAAAATAAGGTGGTACAGGTGTATAAATTCAAATGCAATGGCTTGATTATAACATCCTCACTAGTTTTAATAAAATATCATTTTCAGAGGAACTAGGAACTCTTATCATCAGCAAAGCAACCAAAGTGAGCAAAGCCAGTCTATATAGAAACCTGCGTGTCACCCTGTCCTAACTCCTCGTGCACAATGCACGCTCGGGAAGGAAAGAAAGGCTGTGCGGATTAACGGGGACAGAACACCTAATGCCAGGCTACTCTCCCTTGGATCCGGAGCGTCCTCCAAAGGCCCCTGTTCAAGGCTTCGTCCCCAGGACAGCAGTGCTCAGAGGTGGGGCTCTGACTTCATCAGCGGATATCCCACTGACAGCTGAAGGGACGAGGGAGGGGATGGAACCCGTAGGAGGCGGGCGTATGTGCAAGCGCCAGGTCAGGGGGCAGACCCTTGGGGCTCCAGGCGTCCCTGGTTCTCCCTCCCTGCTACCTGACGGCCTCTTCCACACCCTCCACCTGGAGGCTCTGCCTCACTCCATCCCAAAGCAATGGAGCCAGACGACCATGGACCGAAACCTCCGAAACCATGAGCCCAAATGCATCTTCCCTCCTTGAAGTCATGTTTCCCAGGTACCTGTCACAGTGACGAAAGACTGACAACGCACAGACTGAGATAGAAAGACATTAAATTTAAGGCAGATTTAACCTAGTTTAAGGAAAATGTCGTTAGTTTCAGGTCATACTAAAATCTAAACTAAAATATGACTTCAGAGATTAAAATCATGCTCTGAAATGCCTACAAATATCATAATATTAATGTCTAAAGTCATGATATCAATATTCCAGAATGCTAATGCTGCACAACATTAATCTCAAAAAAAGTCACTAAACCACATAGGAGATCCCTTCCTTAGTAATTAAAGTTAAATAAAGGAAGATTTATTGTGTCTTTATTGCAATGCAGAATACCATTGCAAAATCTATTAGAAATACAAGAAAAAATGAATTGGAATGGAATTCAGAAGAGCAAACACACACGTGTCTCCTGTCCCCTGGACTGAGATTGTTCCCTTGAAGCCACAACATCTGCTGGCATCCACATCTTTGACTCCCATCACAAATAAATTTCTGACAAATGAAGTATGCTCATCATGTTTCATGGAATTTCAAAAACAGCAGCAGCAAATGCAACCAGAACATTGCACAGGATATAAAGGCAAGTCTGAAAGCAGAATTTAATATTCAGCAAAGGTGAGGATCAGTGATCTCAAATCAATGACAAATGGGTTTGTTATTTTTTTTATTTTGAGCCAATTAGCCAACTTAAAAAGTGAAAAAAATTATAGATTTTCCTATTAACTTTATCAAATAGTATATGTATAAAGATTTTAATTGTATATTAAAATAATATATGGCAGAAAATATAGATTAATATTTATATGACCCTGGTGTTATAGAAATGTTTTTGCTGCTTTCTATTCTATTAAAATCTAGGTGATATGAATAGGGAATGGGCCCAGCCAGACGCTGTGACATGTCTTTGTTATCTTGACTCATAACGGGAAGTAAGCCTTAAGGAAAAGTTGAAGCCACTGGGAGCATTCTTATTAATTATTGATCCCTAAAACTACAGTAGTCTTTGGGTGCTCACTTCAGTATTTAGTATAGCTGGTTTAGGTATATCACATTTTGGAATCTTCCCACAAAAGAAGGGAATTCCCTGACCAACAAAAAACAGTAAGCCCCAACAAATAGCACCTTCTGATTCCCAGAGGATGTAGATATGCTTCCCAAACAGGATCCCACTGGCAGGAACCCTACAGGGAAAGGATCAAAGATTCCATAATAGAAATGCCTCCAACCCTGCATAACCCTGCAAAATTAACACAAACAGGATAACAAGTAAATGAAAATCTGAAAAAAAAATTCATTTCATATCACAAAAATAGTTATAATTCTTGCTACTTACAGAGGTGTTATCAGCAGAAAAACAGGCTGCTGCATGAATATAAAAGTGACTAGAGGAGAAATACAGATATTCAGCAAACATAAGGGAATTGTAAGAGAAAAAAAATGCAATCTCACTAGTAACCGAAGAAATGGAAATTAATAATGATTAATAATGAGATAATTTTTACTAAAAATATTTTCTACAAAAACACCTGGTATTTATGTGAAAACTGACACCTGAATGCACTATAGTGTGAATCAGCAGACCCGCTGGAGCTCAGTGATGTGAATCCAGTAGTTCTCAAAGCACAGACCCCTGGAAGCAGCAATTCTACTTTGGGGTGTAATCCCAAGGGAACACATAGACAAACAGGTAATCACATGTTGAGTCATGCCTGAGGGCCACCATTTACAAGTTTACTGCATTCCCTGACCAGTGTTAAGAATGACACAAATGGTATTTGGTTTCATCAGTGCAGAACCCAAGGAGTATCATTCTTCTTTGCTCAGGAAGGACTAGAGGTCACAGCTGATTTAGGACACATGTCAAGTTCTGTCCTCTTTCTACAGAATAAAGTTGAATTTCAACCTGGAGTCTGCTCCAACTGTGTCTAAATAATATACCTGATTTCTGCCTTTGTGGATATTTAATGCATTGATGTTTAAATAACAAAAATAATAAGGAAAGGGGGTAGGAGGAAGGAAGGAGGAAATAAAGCTGAAGTCAATAGGACATTTCTTAAAGATATGTTATAGAATCCACACAATTTGATGATAAACACCCATTAATAATGATGATACAGATGTGTATTCAATAATCAGAAAAGCTGTTTCTGATATAAAGGAAAAAATGAGCAATTTTTTGTACAGGTATTTTTTGCATATAAATATGTTTGATAATCTACACCATATAAATTAGAAAATTTTAGTTTTTATTACCCTGTACATATTATTTTTCCAAAACATACACACAACTTATATAATTTGAAAAGAATAAAGTCTAAAATTGAATAAAATGTTTATCCATAGGACAAAAGTGAGGGCGCCAGACTCCCTGGGAGCGTCAGGCTAGTTGAAATCCGTCCTAGCATTTCATGAACTTGCCTATTTATAGAGTTCCCATTTTAACTGTACTTCACTCAAAATTTGGAGACAAAGTAAGCAGGAAAAAAAATGGCTTCTCTGCTTTTAACTGATTTTTCTGTCTAGGAATGCTTCTAAATTAAAACATCTCCTCAGTCATCCTTTACTTAGGAAAATCCAGCTAAAACATAGGGAACGCATTTGCACTAAAGTGGGAAAATATTTATACCAAATCATTGAGCAAGGATTCACTGACCATTTCTGATCATTTCTCAATGTCAGGAAGATAGCAGCTACAAAATCCAACCTAGCTGACCTTCCACACGTCTCTCCAGAGCTTTCTGTCTATGCACTGTGGCTTGGAATAGTCATACCGAGGAGGGGCGCAGCAGCTCACTAGTGCCCTAATGCATGTTTGCTCTCTGGCAAAGGATTCCAGAGCAGACCGGTGGACGTGGTGATTTACTACCCATTAGAAAGGTTCTAATAAGCAGAAAGAAAAAGCCTGCTCAGGGCTTGTCCTGGCCCCTCTGCCTGGATGTCGGCATTGTGTAGGTCCTGGGAGCTAATGAACCTTTTTACATCATCAGTCATAAAAAGGGCCAACGGCTCTCCACGTAGCCCTGGACTCTACAGTGAACCTGCCTAACAGGCTTCGTGAGGAGCTATGAAAAAATCAATTGCCTCATTGAGGTCAGTCTCACAGAGATTTGCAGCAGAATAATCTAGTAGAGGTCAATCCATTTCTATCATGAAAATTAAAAAGTGGCTTTAGAACAGTATGTTCTGCTCAATTTTAAAAGAGAACAAAACACATTTCCCAACTCAATCAGTCACAATTTACTCTGGTTTCCCTTCAGATCTTATAAATCTTTTGCCTTTTACAATTTTCTATATCACAAATCAAAAACAACCAGGAAAAAAGACACCAGAAATAATAAAGAAGTTAATGATTTTTTCCCATCTGTATAGAAACAATAACTTACATTTGCAAGATACTTTGAAGTTAGCTCATCATTTTTTTAACATCCTTGTGAAGTAGGCATCATTATTCTTGTTTTACACATGAAGCCTTGAATCAGTCAACAAGGGCAGAACCTAGATTTAAATTCAGAGAGTAGTTGTGTCTTTTCTCCCAGTTTTTCCTTTCTCTTGTTTCAAGCAGATGGTCCAACAATATGCTCCTTGATCTCAGTGAATGTTTATGGCAGGCAGGAAAGGTAAAGTTCTTGGAATGAAAGACTCCCCTCCCCCTTAATTCATTTGTCCTTCCTTCTTCCCTTCCTTTCTTCCTTTCTCCCTTCCTTCTTTCATCTTTCATTCTCTCTCTCTCCCTCCCTCCCTGCCCTTCCCCACCCTCTCTCCCTCTCTCCCTGTCTTTAAAATCCAGATGCCTTAAAGAGGTAATTCTGTGTCCCAGAGACAGGAAGAGATTAGGAACAACTTTGAAAACAGAAAAAGGAGAAAAGTGAGAGACTCCCCTTCCCTTGGGGAAGTGCACTGGTTACGAGAACCACAGCACTTCCTGAGTAATAATGCTTTAGGGTTAAGACTGAATAAAAGCAAAGTGTGTCTATGGTGTCATAGAATACAGGAAAAATAAGCCAATCGAAGACAATGAAGAGGAGCAACTTGCAGTCAACAATGCAGTAGCATTAAGGGTCCCCAGGGTCCACCTCCTGATCCACAGAACCTATGAATGTGGTCGCACCTGGAAAAAGGAACTTATATCTGACTGAATCAAAGACCTGGAGACGCAAGATTATGCTGGATTGTGTGGTGGACCATAAATGTGATCACACATGTCCTTATAACAGGGAGGCGAGGAGATCTGAGTGTGGAAGAGAGAGGATGATGCTTCCAGGAAGACAAAGTTGTCAGAGGAGGGCCACAAGCCATGGTATGTAGATCTCCTCTAGAAGCTGGAAGCCCTGAGGCCCTTGGTGAGGAGGGCCACAAACCATGGGTACAAGACATTCCAGAAGCTGGAAGCCCTGCAGCACCTAGACTGCAGACTCTGACCTAGAGACCATGAATGGTGGTGTTCTGAGCCACTGACTATGTGGTTTTTCATTGCAGCAACAAGAAAAAATGAGAATTTCCCAATCCCCAGTTAAAGAAAGTTGAAAGGCTCAGAGTACAGAATGGCATAGAGCGCTATATAGGACACAGAGATTTCAAAAATCCACACTGGTTGTACCAATTTGCAGTCCCACCAGCAATGTATGAGTGTGCCTTTCCCCCCACTCTGCTATCGCGTAAACCTAAACAGAATAAATAAGTAAATTTAAAAAACAATCCACACTGGTTATCTTATACTAAACTTTAAGAACAAAGACAAAAATAGGATTCCAAGGCTTTCAATACAAAATTGATTTCCTAAAAAGCAAGAGCGATATATAAAATGGTGGTTAAAGGAAGACAGTTGATTCTTTCAAACAAGTGAAGGGAACATATTTTGTGAAGAATACTAGTTTTACATGGAGTTAAATGTGATTTAAATATGCTAATTGAATAAAAATGTCTTCCCTAACAACACTCATGTAGGAAATATCCCCTGAAGAAATGAAACTTGCTATGGGGTATGTGGAAACTGAAGGCAAATAAGGGACAAAATGAAAATTGGTGCTTGCCACTCAAAAATGGTGGGAACACTGGTGATACTACCTGATTTAGATAGTAGCAATATGGCGGTGATGGTGAAAGAGATGAAGGATGCCCACAGCTCACAGAATGGAGGAGACTTAATGTTTATACTGGAAACACATTCCTTACAACCAGTACCTACAAATATTTGTCAAAGTTGATAGTTTATATAAGGATTTATTTTAGAATTCTTAGTTTCCTTGTAGAGTTGTCCCTGAAAAATCCCTCATTCTGAAGACTATTTTACTTGAAATTAATATAGCTGTTCTGACTTCGGTTGTGGTTTTGCTTCATTTGTGTTTTGGTGGTTTGTTTTTGTATGTGTAGTATTTAACCCACTGAATATTCTCCACTGTGTAGGTAATTCCTGTCTGTTCTTTTTCAGATATTTGTTAACCTTATCCTGATGTATGAGATTCCAATCATAAATAGGTTAGACCTTTGGAAATTTCCCCAAACTCCAGGATTCTCTGTTTTATTTTTTCATTTTCTTAACTATTTTAATTTCAATATCCTCTACAGGCTCATCTTTGTGATCATTGTTTATGCTTCACATTTTTTTGTATCTGCTTTGAGCCTGACAAAATAATTTTTCATCTCTGGTTTTGTGTTTTGTGTTTTGAGCATCTCCACACCATCATTTCTTATGGTTCCCATCTTCGTGCAGAAATTGCCTCTCTGATCTTGCATATTGGCTGCCATCTCATTAGAGTCCTTCATATAACGTCTTAATTATGTTAGTGTCTGTAATAAAACAACATAGACTGGATGGCTTAAACAACAAAGATTTCTTTCTCATAGTTCGAGCGGCTGAGAAATCCACGATCAAGGTGCTGACAGATTTGATTTCTGGTAGGGAACATATTCATAGATTGCAGACGGCATGTTTCTCATTGTTCCTTTATACAGGAGGAGAGAGGCGGGCGGGGAGAGCTCAGAGGATCAAGCACTCGGCTGTCTTCCTTGTCTTACAAGGACACTGATCTTGTCATGGGGGCCTGCACTCGTGACTGTCCAATCCCAATCACATCACAAAGCCCCACCTCCAGCACCATCACATTGGGACTCAGGGCTTTAGTGTATGAATTTGGAGGAACATGCACCCAGTTCATAAAACATATTAATAACAGTTATTTTGATACCACATATCATTCTTCAAAGTAGAAATGATGTTTTATGTAGGGAGAGATGTAGAAATAATTTGAGCTCAGTCTGATGATTTTAGATTGCATTTTATCCTTGCCTCTTTTTATGCCACATAACATTTTGCTGCAAGCTGGGCATGTGTGTTGACTACCAGGGCATGTTTTCTAATGCTTAGACATGAGCACAGCTTTCCTTTTGCTAAGCTTTTAGTGTGGGGTTTGTGCACATCTAGTCAAGAGTTGTGTTGGGTCTCTCTGCTTGGCATCAGGCCTTCCATCTGCTTTGCTACCCAGAGAGACTCTGACTCTGTCCCAGCAGTATCCCAATGTAATTCATTCTCTGTACTTGTTAGTGTGGTAGAACAGTGCGTGGAAGGGGACATTTTCTAATTCTCTGATTATGCATAATCTTAGACACTGTGATTCTGGATTCAAGGTGTGGCCCTTACAAGTATTAAAGCCCCCAGCTTTAACCCAGTAAGTTTCAAGATTTCAATTCTTCAAATATTTCAAAAATTCATACAAGTGCTTTAAAATAAGTTGAATATAATAATCTAGAGCTTATATATATATAATCATACTATTTTGTTATAATATAATTATGTTATGTATTATATAATTATGCTATATATTATATACATTGTTTAAGTCTTTATGGATGTTCCACATCTGGAAAAATGGGACAAAATGGATTAATGTGGGATCTACCAAGTACTTCTTTGCATTGCCTAGTAGAGCTTTTATTTTCTTTTTCTCTTTTCCCCATCATATGTGAATTTCTTTCTACAAGCACTCTCAGTCTGCAGTGTCATTGTCTTTCCTCCTGCAGATAAAGCCTTTTGTTCCTTGGGCTGAACAGAGGGAGATTGGTCTGTGCAGAATTCCAGTGGTGGTGTCTACTTTCCCTCCCCCATACAGCACCGAAGGGAAGCTCTCTGAGGATTCTCCTTGTTGTTCTCTGTGAGTCTTTGTGATGTCTTCAAGGAAAAGCCTACAACAGGGTGCAAGTCCTCTTCCCGACACCTGTGATCCACGGGGTTTTCATAGTCTCAGCACAGCACATACTCAGCTTTTGAACATTCGTCAAGAATTTCTATTAGCATCTTCTTACAACTTACTTTAGTGATGTCTGTCCCAGGTAGAAAAATACTTGAGTTCTAATCCTCCCTGTAGGCTTCTGTCTCCAATTTTCCTGTTGTTTTCCCTATGATTTTAGATCTCTGATGAATTCGAGAAAATTATTAATTTTCATCCTTACCAGTTTTTGTAATTATTGTGTGAGTGACAGTAATGTCCTTGTTAATGGTGCTCAATACACAAGGACTCTTCTGCCAGTGAGTATCGGTATCTCACCTCCCACTTGGAGTTACATATGACTAACAAATGAACTTACTGCGTTAGTTAGCTTTCCCTTACTGTGACAAAATACCTGGACAATCAACTTTTTAAAAAGGAAATATTTATTTGGGCTCATGATATCAGAGGTTTTAGTCCTTGGTCACTTGACCCTGTGGCTTTGGGTCTGTGGCAGCACAGTGCATCATGGCAGGAGCATCGGGGAGCAGAGTCCTGTTCAACTTGTGGCAGCCAGAAGTGAAAGAAGGAGAAGGACAGCAGGGGCCAGAATCCCAATGCCCCTTCAAGGACGTGCCCACAGTGAGCTAGCTTCCTTCCATCACCTCCTAAGCTATCAAGACATGGGTCTTGGGAGGATATTTAATCTCCAAGCTATAGCACTGTCCTAGATCAAATACAAGCCCACTACAACATCACCAAAATGTTTTTGTTATGCATATTATAAATCTTGTCTAGCCAAAGAATGTAGTCATCTCATGTCTCAAAAAGAATTGATTTGAAAGAGTAAAGCAGAGATAGTTTTGTTTGTTTTACTAGTTGGTTAATTGATTATATTCTGGGCTACACAACAAACAAAGGCTACCATACAGATTCAACAAAAGCAAAGTGATGATGTTTGGTAACACTGTGAACAACTGCTTATTTGTTAATGATTTTCATTAAAGCTCCTAACATCTAAAAATAACAGAAAACTTCTGGCCTTATTCTAACCAAAAGAAGAAGTTGTTCCCTTTTATTCATATATTGATCTATTCCTTCAAGAAGCTTATACACCATATGTTAAAATAATGCCTCAGTTGACCAAATCGTGCCCTACAGTCCAAAACAGATGAAATTGTCTCCAAAAAAGGGGACTGTAGGTTCTTGTCACTCAAGAAGAACAGGCTTGCAGTTTTGTGCTCTAAATATTTTCTGCATGTCAATTATCAGCAAATATTCAATTTTGCACTGAATGTATACTGCTAAATTATTTTGAGCTTGGTAAGAGGTATTCCATACTGAAAAATAGGAGAACAAGGAAAGACATTTCAGAAAATGACACAATTGCTCAATCTACAAAATTCTTTAAGTGAAAATATTTGCTTATAAAAAGTGGCATTCAGTACATCAAGGACAATATTCCTTTGACATCCATTTTCCTCCTCGAAGATGACTGATTCCCATTTGGGAAACCAGCTAATAAGGTTAATATCAACAAGGAAACAAATTGACACCATCTCAAGTAATTGCCTTAGTTATAAACTATGTGCTACTCTGTGTGATCCCACAAGCTTGTTATTTCATAATGTAAGGTTAATGAAAAATTTAATAAATTGGAATTTAAGCAAGTAAGGTATCTACTGTTGGATCGGTCACTGAACTACTTTGACAAGGGGTGGCACTCAATCTTGACTCCAGGCATGATTTTCATAGTTGAACAGAACAGACAGGACCTACACCCCATGCTGGGCATCGTCCTAAGCACATGGGGATGGTGGGCCTGAGAAGGGCATGGCTGCTACAATAGCTAACTGGAACAACCAGTGCCAGCAGTAAGCATAAGGCAAGATGAACACATCACAAAAGGTCAAAACACAGGAGAACAGGAAACAGAGTGAAATAGGTGAATGCTTAAGAAGGGCAACATTAGCTGGAAAAGAATGAAGTAGCCATGTACTTCCGACGTCGTACTCTAGAACAGTGCCAGACATCCAGAAAACTGTGGGGATGCACAAGACTGTCCATGTAGCCCTTCCTATCACTGACATCGTACATTAATATGGCACATTTGTTGGCCAGCTTCTCATCACAGTGACCAAAGTAACTGAGAACAACAACTGAGGAGGAAAAGTTGATTCTGGGCTCACAGCTCCAGAGTTCTCAGCCATGCTCAGCCAACTCCATTTGCTCTGGGCCTGAAGTGAGGCAGAACATCATGGTGGAAGGTGGTGGTGGAGGAAAGCTGCCCGGCTCCTGGAAGCCAAGAAGGAGAGAGAGAGAGAAAGGAACCAGGGACAAAAACCCCAATGACCAACTTCCCCCAGCCAGGCCCAAACCTGGCTACAGTTACTACCACCAAATGGATTAATCCACTGATGAGATTTCTTCTCTCACAGTCTAATCTTCTCCCCTTTGAACACTCTGCACTGCCTAACACATGAGCTTTGGGGGGACAGGAAAGATCCAACCCAGAAGTCATTTTGTCATGAACTCAAGTCTACACGTTATTCAGATGTCCAGAGCCCTCCTCATGTCCTTTCCTGTTGCCAGGCTCCATCAGGAAATGGAGCATTTAGCCAGCACGTCCTCTTGAGTGGCTCTTGACTGGCGATTTGTCAGACTTTCCTTGTTTTTGATGTACTGGTTAAGAACTTTCTTGACTTAGGGGGATTGTCTGAGTTATTCTCATCATTATATGGGGGTTTGGATTTTGGAAGAAGAAGACCACAAAGACTGAGTGCAGTTCCCATCCCACCTGAGAAGGGCACTGAGGTGACAGTCACTGTTGATGTTGACCCCACTCACCTAGTTGAGGCGATGTTTGCCAGTTTTCTCCTTGGTAAATTTCTTATTTCCACCTTCTCATAATGTGTGCTTTGGAAGAAATCACTGTGAAACCTAGACTTAAAGAGAGGGGTGTTATGTGATCTGCCTTTTCAAGGATATAGCGCCAAAGATGGGACTCCAAAGCCAACAGCAGTGTCTGGGATGAGACAATTCCCAGACTGTCTATTCTCCATAATCAGTACTGTTCCCTGCTGCCAATGCTTAGAGTGTCCCAGGTCATAGGGTTTTATCACCTTTCCAAGATGCAATGCAGGACTTGCTGGTGTTTCGGAGAAGCGAGAGTCATGTGCATGCAGGATTTGGTTACCAAGGAGACACTTGAGGAGAAGGGATCTGGTGTTACACTCCAGCCCTGAGGAATTTCAAATTTGGTAATGATGATAAGGACAGGGTCAATTTCAAGTTCTAAAGTTTAAACCACTGAAACTATCCCATTCTCTGAGTATTTCAGTGTGTTTCAGTGGACTTTCTGATATCAGTGCTAGTATGTTCTAAAATGAAAGAGTAGTTGTTTAGTCAGGAGAACTCAATGTTAACCTGATCTGGGCTGGTTGTGCCTTACCAAATGGAATCCGCCCCTGTATCTTTAGAATGTGATCCAGATATCTGATAAACTATAAGGCAAATAAACCCAATTTACAGGCCTTCAAGGCTTACAGTACTGGGGGGTAAAATGATTCCACATAGATTTTAAAGAAAATCTTCCATAGATTTTCTTTCCTTCTTTGTGAGGAAACAAAGAAGCCACATCACATTGCAAACCAGCCATGAGGGGCAAAACCCCGGTGCATCTGCAGAGCAGTTCTGGTGTTCTGGCTTTCCACAGCGGTCGATTAACTCAAAGTGCACTTAAAGATCCAACATTTTATTCCTGAAATGCTATCTAGTTTCCTCTGTTCTAACATGTCATAAATTATACAGCACATTGATTTAATAATAGGTATTTAATAAGAGGGAGCAGGAAACTATCAGACCAAAGTTACATATGTAGGTTTTATTTACCTTAAAGGAAAACTTGATCACAGAACTTGAGAAAGAATTTAAATATAAATTGTCACAATATAATACAAATTTATTTTATTCTTTAATTTGTCCTAATAATGATATTGATTGTTTAATGGTAAATGTGTAACTTCTAGAGAATAGTCACCAAAATTCTATTAAATTATTTGTTTTATATCTTATTTATAATACATATGGACAAGTATAGGCAAATCTTGAATAAATGATAACTTAAATCAAATGAAATTATAATATTTTAATAAACAAAAATGTTCATTTATATTTTGTCAGTTCATTGTTTTATAGCTTATGGGACAACATTTTTACCTTTTACGTTTGAGATTTTTCTGTGAGGTTTAGTGAATGCACCTTCTGGGTTTTACAGCTTGACGATTGTGGGCAAATGTACAGTCCTGTAAGGACCATCAGAGCTGAGATGAGAGACTCTTTCTACGCTGTGACCCTGCATGTACAGGTCTCTGTGTACATACAAGTTTTCATTTCTCCTGGACAAAAATTTAGGAGTAAAATTGGTGGATCAATTGAATTGAATTATATGGGTGGAATCCCGGGTTCCATTTCACTATGTGTTTTCCCTATCCTTTGACACATTTTCCTCCTTACCTCTATTCTTCGAGGTTGATTATGTGCTCTATGATTATGGTTTTTTTTTTCTAGTGGCTGACACACGGTATAAGTGATACCTTGAACTGCAGTCTGACCCCAGGAGTCTGACTCACTTCACAAAAGCACAACCCTTGGCTCTTTCCCATGCTTTCCTCCATGCTTTGTGTTGATTGATCTTTCACACTCTTTATTTCTGCATGCATCATGAACTTTACAATACAGTGTTCTCAATTTTTCTGAGATGATTTTCTTTTTAAACAATGAAAGGTAATAAAAGCATATGTTATGTTTATCCTCATTTTGCAATTTCTAGAGATCTCCATTTCCATTTAGATCCAGATTTCCCTGTGCTGCCATGTTCCTCTGTCTGGAGAAATGTTTTCATGTTCCTGGGGTGCAGATCACATGCAGTGGGTATCACAGGTTTGGTTTCCATCGAGAGTTTTACCTCACCTCGTTTGCTGAAGGATTTCTGAGCTGACAGCTTTTCCCTACTGGGAAGGTGTGTTCCATTCCCAATGGTCATGCATCATCCCTGAGCAGAGTCTGCTGTCAGCTTTCTGCGTTCCTCAGCAGGAGGAGCCCCTTTGTGCTCTAGGCTCCACTTGGCTTTCTTGCCATCTTTCTGTGTTGTGTATAGCCAAGAAGTATTTTATTTTGTTTTGGGAGGGTGGTTTCTGAGCCTCTTGGAGTTGTGGTTTGATTTCTCCATTTGATTTGCAATTTTCACCCCTTTTCCCTTCTGTTGTCTTTTCTCTTTTTCTTCCTTTTGGGATCTAATTATAATTGTGTTAGACCTTTTGGAGTAGCCCCACTGCCCTTGAATGTTATATTTTTCATAGAATTTTTTCTTTATAATTTAGTTTCATATTATCTGTTTATATAACTTCAAGTTCACTAATTTTAATTTGTACCCATTCTACTGGTTAGTTCATGGAATGAGTTCTTCCTCTCTGATATTATGGGATCATTTTCCTTGTATTTATTTTTTTGTTCTTTTCTATAGTTTTCAACTTGTTCTTGAAATTCCCCATGTATTTGTATACATTGAACTATGTATTTATTTTCATTATATTTTGAACACCATAAGCATACATCATTTAAAGTCCCTGAATAATAGCTCCAATATTTAGGTCTTCTCTCAAACTTGTTCTGTTTGTTGCTTTATGCCTTGACACTTGATTTTTCTCATCTATGTTTTTATGTTGTTGCTCATATTTTTGTGGAATGCAGGATTTTGTGTTGATTGAAGGGCACTATTGGCATTTCTCTCCTCTGAGGCCATCCGTGTGGGGTTAGCTTTAACCTGGTTGGATGAGCAGGACCTGCATTTTGCTGCTTTCCTCAATACCTGCAACCCACCACCGGTTTCAGTTCTCTTCCTGTGCACCACTGCAGGCTCATGCTGAGTACTGGGCCTTGGGTGAAATGGGGTTTTCTCGGGATTCCTGCTCCATCATCAGCTGCCACTGTGATCCAGCCTCCACTTGGGCAAGGGGCTATGTGCTCAGGTGGTGGGAGCTGGGTTCCCTCTGTCCTTCTCTCCTTTGCCCTGGCGGAGGCGAACACTGCCTTATATCTGTGGAGGCTCCAGGGAAGTGTGGACACCCCCCCTCCCACCCCAAGCAGGCACCTGCTTATGATCCATGGATCCATGATCCTGGACCCAAGAGATTTCCCTCCTTCCTCTACCTGGGACAGAGGTCTTTGGCTTCTACCCTCCCTCAGTGAGTGGTGGCTCTATGTCAAGCCTGGAAAGGCTTATCCCCTCTCCCAGCCACAGCAGCCTGCCCCTGTGCTGCTCTACATGAACCTTTGGAGTCCACATGGGACCTGGAGGTCAGGGGACTGGCTTCCCCACCTTAAGGCATTCACCCATATAGAAAGGATCTGAGGAAGGAGTGAGCTTCTTAGCTGCCCAGCAGTAGCTTGCAGCCCCAGCATGCTAGCACCACCCACAGGGACTCCTCAGCTTTTCCCTGAGCCCCTTGTGGAGGTTTGGGAAAGGACACTCAAGAGCTCATGCAGCCGCCTCCTGTGCTCAGCGCCCCTGGATGGTCTGAATGGCCACAGCTAGCATTTAGGACCTTGTTAGGATTTCATCTGCTTCCTTCTCATCTGCTTCCATGAGGGCCACCTCTTTATGCCAAAGGACAGCTTTGCTGAAGGTAAAACTCGAGCCCTTTTCTTTCCTTGGAAGGATTGTTAGATCAGAATTCACCTCTCCAGTAGCTCTTGATGGAGTCAAGGAACCTAATAGTGACTCTCACTGCGGGGATGGGAGTGGCTCTCTCCTGGGAGCTATCTCTGCATGGAGCCTGAAGCACATCCTCGTCTCCTTCCCCTGATTGTAGCACCTTTGCAGCACATGGCCTCGGTTCCCACAGGCAGTCACCTCAAGTTTACTCTAATTTTAGGGAGTCTTAAACCACAGACTTCTAGAGAAATGATTGTTCGGAAACATAAAAGAAGAACTGTAGGAAGCATGTGTAAAGATCACACGACCAGGAGAAGATGAATTAAGCCACTTGGCAAGGCTTTATTGAAATGCGCACCCTCGGACCAAATCCCCTGTCCATCAGAACAGGTCGGGAGAAATGGCATCGGAGATTCCGGGCATAGAGAATTTTAAGAAAACCCGGTCAGGAAGGGGAGGGCTTGGGAACAGGAAGAGAAGGCCAGAGTCCTTTCTGAATGGGTCAGGAAAACTCACTGATTGACAGGAGGCATGTCCACTACTGAAGTCACATTTGGCTTGCAGCAGCTCCGCTGACCAGTTTCCTTAATTGGGCATCTTAGACCCTGACCAGACCTAACATCCCAGCCTTTTTGGTAATATATGACAGCAAATTCTGTCTGACTGCTTTGAGCGGGATTAGGGGCGTTGAGAGATGGGGGTGCGGCCGGGGCATTGGTCAGGCAGGGAGGCAGGGAGCATTTGGTTGTCAGTCATGTTGCTTAAATGTAGAAACATCATCTGTGGGTAGGAACAGAAGCTTGGGAGAGATTACTGATTAGCAGAAAAAGAAGGGGGCTGCCGAGAAATTTTGAGTTTGGTGGGAGTCCAGCATGATGGGAGTCCAAGGCTGGTCTATTCTGTAATGAAATCTTTTTAAGTTTTTAAGTAGCAGTTACTGCATAAACAAGTCCTCTTGCCTTAGCCCAGAGGCAGTGAATGGGGGCCAAGGAGAGCCCTACTATTACCAATAGAAAGATGGCCCTTTTTTGCCCTAGAGAGGTGATAATTCAGCCTCATTGTACAGTTAAGTAACAAGGCTGGAGAGGACAAGGCATGGAAACATAGTGTTTAGTTTTTAATGTCACAGATGTCTATCTTTAAATTATTTTAAATGTCCAGGAACGGCTGTGTTCTTGGTTTTGCTAGGTGTTTAAGATGAAGCAAGTAAAATTGACTTCTGTTCTTACTTATTGTTAAGAGTCACCTTTTTTCCTGGGAGGCATCCTTGAGGAATTTGAAGGCAGCACGTTAGCTGCTGGTGCCACCTGCGTTAGGACAGGTCGAGGTCTGGCGAGGCCTGATGCTGATGCTGCTGATGCGGCTTCCCCGGGAAGCCTGAGGGACAGTTTCCCCTCTTTTGCGACCTTCCTCTTCATTTTATGGCATTTGATTGGCTCTTTAATTCTCTAATGGTATCAGAAATCTCCTTGATCGGGAGGTCCTGCGGCCCAGAGATGTAGAGTGCTTCAGAGAAGTTTCTTCACTCCTTGGATCCAGGTTGACTCAAAGGGCAAAAGCCAAATACTGGTTTTTTTGGCCCTTTAATTTAATTTTAGTTTTTAAGTCTTGATCTTAAACACTCAGCAAGCCAATCTCACCAGTTATAAAGTAAGGGTACTGGGCTTTAACTTTAAGGCCTATTTATCCTATAGGTGATGGCTGATTTATCTTAAAATAATCTGGGTTGCTTATTTTTAAGTAGTACATCTGTAAAACATTAACAGGCAATAGTTAGAGTTTCAGTAAAATACAAAAGTTTAAAATGTAAGAGTGAAGAGAAAGCAAGCCGGCTGCAGACATGGAGTGGTAAGGCTGGGGGGAGGGGCAGCAGCGGCCTGTCTGAGTGGCACAGAGGCAGAAGGAGGTGGGGCAGGTCACCTGTGCTGCGGTGAGCGCAGCTTTGCCAGGATCCTGCTGGCGAAAAAGTGAGCGGAGTAAACGGAAAAGGGATTTTTGCTCTGTGGCAGCTGCGCACTAGTCTGTCCCAGCGGCGCTTGCCGACAGAGAGAGAGAGAGAGACAGCTTCAGTTGCCGGAGGGGCACATGCAGACAGAGCGAGAGACGCAGAGTGGCCCGCCCCCGCCCAATGTTTGGAGGGCAGCTCCGCTGCTGCAGCTGGGGGAGCCGAGTGAGGGAACGGGTGAGAGCGCAACGAGAAGAACTTGAAAAGACAGAACAGAGGGGAAAGAAGGGAGGGACGAGAGCATGCTTCCAACAAAGCCTTGGTGAAAGGAATTTGTCTGTTTCCCCATTCAGTGATAAAAATTAGCCAAATCAGTGAGGATTTAAAAATCAAAAGTTTCTTGTGATTTCTCGGCAGCCCGGGGAGGAGCGGATGGGAACATAAATTGGTGTCCCAAAGAATGCTCGTGCCCACGGGAAAATGGGGTCAGGCAGAAAATTGAAGCATCCTCCGAAATTTTCTGGGGCCCAGACGGCAGTGGCAATTGACTAACAACGAAGACTGGGAACGTCTTCCCAATCTTTGCGGCCTCGAGCGGACACAGCACCTGCGTCCATGCGCACGTGCGGCTTACAGGATGGGCCTCTGGAGTGAACAGTGGGGAAGGGGCAAGCCGAGAAGCCAGAGGAAGCAGGGACCTACCTCATTCTTGTCAGTCCAGGTGGGGAAGACATGGAGTGGCTCAGGAATTCTCCAGATTCTCCCGGTTCGATTGGGAGGTCCTGCCTCAACCCCGGTGCGGAAAAGGTTCAAAACCCTCCCGGGTTTCGGCACCATTCTGTAAAGATCACACGACCAGGAGAAGATGAATTAAGCCACTTGGCAAGGCTTTATTGAAATGCGCACCCTCGGACCAAATCCCCCGTCCATCAGAGCATGTCCGGAGAAATGGCATCGGAGATTCCGTGCATAGAGAATTTTAAGAAAATCTGGTCAGGAAGGGGAGGGCTTGGGAACAGGAAGAGAAGGCCAGAGTCTTTCCTGATGGGTCCGGAAAACTCACTGATTGACAGGAGGCATGTCCACTACTGAAGTCACATCTGGCTTGCAGCAGCTCCGCTGACCAGTTTCCTTAATTGGGCATCTTAGACCCTGACCAGACCTAACAGCGTGTATTTCATGGAAACTAAGGAGCACAGTAGTGGTCTGATATGCAAAGTGGCATTTGCTGATGTAACATCTAAACCACAGAGATACACTGCTGGTCTGACTCCTTGGCTATGAGAAAGGCCCATCAACTCATAACCTGTTTAGAAAGTTGCATTTAATGTGCAAAAATGTGAAGTGAATTTATTTTCTTCTCACTTTCCTTACTAAACACTCCCCCATTTCCTAATTTCTCACCTCTAAAGAAAACTCATCACATCTCTAGTCCCCCAGGCCCCGCCCCATTTTCAGGAATTCACCTCCTGCATGCTAAGTCACCAGCCTTAACATCCCAGTTGGTTAAGGTTCTTGGCTATCCTCGATGTGGCTCTGTGGTGGGCACACCAGCCCTTTGTGAAGAAGCCGTTCCTCCCCCTCTCCCCGCCACCTCTTCTCCAACTGGCTAGTTGTCTTCCTGGATCCTCAAAGTCATGGTAAAAGACAGAGGAGGTTAAAGCAGGGTAATTCTGGGTCTGCAAAGAACAAGGCTTTCTGATTTCTGCAGGTGCTACACTCTGTGGAGGTAACGTGATTCAGGACTTGCATGGACACTGAGGTCACCTCCATCTCCGTCGTGGGCAGAGCCTCTTTGCAGCTTTAGTCTTTCCTCCAGGCTTCTGGTTTCCCATCTCACATCCTTCCAGGAGGTGCCTACAAGCAGGATTTATCCACGGGCCATACGTACCCCTTTGGGGGAGAGGAGCTGACTTAGAGTGGTGCCCTCCTAACAACTGACCAGGCACTGCTGCTCATGCTTGGTCTTTCCAAGGAGGAATCAAATGCCAGGACTGAAGAGGAGAAGATCACCCGCTCCCACCCTGCAGGGAGTCTGGGGAGGAAATGGTGCACTGAACATGTGCTCAGCGTACATTCAGCATGGGTGCACCAGTGGGAGCCCCACACGGGCTCCAGGGACAGCAGGCCTGTCCTGGCAGCTTCCTGGTCACAGCCTCTTGGCAGGCCTTGAGCAGATGGTGGTCTCCTCATTCAAACCCAGGGAGCCCAGCGGCTCCTACACAGCCTTTCCATTTTGGAGCTTCATAAAAACCAGACGGAAAGGGTCCTATTTTAATGCTCAGAGTCTCATCACACTGTGATATTTCTGTTCAAATGTGTATAAAATAAATGTTAGCAGAAATACCCACGAGGAAGAAAATGCAAGGCATTTTTGCAAAGGCATCGTGCAGCTAAGATCGCAGAACGCGAAGCCCACGCATTGTTACTGGTGCTGGCAAAGCGGTTCGCACACATTCAATGAGCGCTAATGCCTTACATGGAGAAGCATTTTTTTTTTTTCCCCAGTTAAAGACGGAGGGGCAAAAAATGCGAGCCTAGTGAGGCGGCCTGGGTCCTGCATATTAAGAGAAACCCCACTCGAGAGCAGGTTCACAGCGTGTCTGCCCACAAGACGCGTCCACCCGCCTGCTTCATTGTCCTCAATGAGGAAAGGAAGGAGATTGAACCTGACAGTGCGCCCGGGGCCTCCTCGGGGAGCAGCAGGAGCTGCGGGCTGCCTGGTCTGCGGCCGCCCTCTCTCTGCTTCTGCACCAACCTGCCTTCCGCCAGCCTGAGCTTCCACGCCCCCTCTGCTGTTCCAGCCTACTGCTGCCTGCCCGCCACCTCTGCAGACACAAGGGCCTCTCCGCGGCCTCCCGACCCCGGCAGCCCTTCCTCCCCTCTGTTCCTCCTCTGCCTCTGTTCAGACTCCTCCTACTTCTCTCCCTAGAGCAGATCTCTCAAGTAGTGATGCTGCTCTTTGGCCTCATTTACCAAATAAAATAAGTCACTTTATTTATTGGATCCCTGCCTCCACTCCAGGCCTCCTCTCCAGGCCGCTGCTCTGCTGCTTGGACCCCCCTCCCCACTCCTGCGCACTGAGCGGGCTCTCCCGTGGCCACCTCTCGGGCTCTTCCGCTGCTTCCCCACCAAGTGTCTTCCACCAAACAGAGAAGTGATTCCAGAACTCCAACCATCCTGCAGGAATACCTGAAATAGTTCCCTCCTGCCGATAGAATAAGGTACACTTCTAAAATTAGTGCGCTGGCCCTTTGCACAGAGCCCTCATGGCAATTGCAGACAGAAAAATTTGTAGAGGATGGATGATGGATACATAGATAACAGGGCCATTGACTTGGATGGATTGATTGGTTTCTTGGTCGCACATGTACCAAAAACAATAAGTCCTCTCCAAAATACACAAATCCTTTTCTGGTCACCATAAACCGCTTCATGATCTTACTTAAATTCCTCTTTTTCTTTTTTTCTCTTACACAAAAGTCCTCAATCAATATCTCAAAATTTAACTCTAAAGTGAACTGCCTTAGCTTTCTGTACAGAACTTTGTCCATATCAATAGCATTAATTATCATACTGTATATTTAACTAGGGCCTCATCCCAAAGGACGGTTCAGTCCTTTTCATGGCTGGGGCTCCAGGTCTGAGCACTGACTGACTGGCAGATTGTGGACAATAAACACTGGCTGAGGTGATTTCTAATGTCCATTTTGTGGTGGCTTTGAATTAGGTGCCAAGGGAACAAGAAAGACATGAAAAGCACTATAAAATAAAGGGCCCTTGCCTTCTCATGGCTTGCCAGGTAGGTAGAGCTATACAAATATTAATAAGGGCTGTTAAGATATAAGAGCATCTGTAAAGAAATATCAAGGGAGGCACGTCACTGCTCTGAAAAGCTTAATTGCCAAAGAGCTCGGAGAAGCCCCTTTCTCAACGACCCATTCTGCTCCCTTCCGATTCCCAGAGCCGAGGCGGGAGTACAAAAGGAAGGAAGCTCTCACGGAAGAGCTTCCAGAACTCCAGCTGCCTCTTTACTCGGCAGAGGGCAAGGCCCTGCGCAGGAGCTTTCAGAAAGCACTGCATCTCCGCACGCCACGTGCTGCTCCCTCCAGGGAAGGCCCGCCCCCAGCACTAGGCACACACTCGCAGGTGTGCACACCTCACCTGGGTGTGCACCTCTCACACACACCTCTCACACTCACTCATGGGCACACACATGCAAAAACGTACAGGCACATCCTTGCATTTGTACACATACATGCGTACAAACACACAAGTACACAAAGACACCTCACATTAACACATGCACACACAATTTCACATGCACACGTACGCACATACATTTAACACATGTACAAACACATGCACATTCACACATATGCCCATGCACACATAGACATACATATGCACTCACAAACATTCACACATGCACAAGTGTGCACACATACACCTGCCTACCTTGCTGTGGATCCTTGAGGAAGTGAGCTCCCACCTCTGGACAGGTGGCCAGCCTCATCTTAGCTGCCTCCTCAGCCAGTGGAAGACCAGCCTCAGTCCAGACAGTAAAACTAAAGACATGTGGTGAGTTTTCCTTCTTTGTTTTTGATCATTTCTTACTCAAAAAAGATGAAATATTTCTATTCCCATGAAGACTTATTTTCAGGAGAAATTGTTTTCCCCTGGAGACTGTGACTCATCTTCTTCAGGTGGGATAGTCTGGTTAGCCAGACTCTTCTAGGAGGCAGCTGAGCGATGCTAATTTGTCTTTCTCTCTGGAATCAACAGGAAAATGCCCCCACTCATTTGTGATCGAAAAAATCCATGCCACAAACACTGGAGGGGATGTACTGCAGTATCCAGTACTTTCCGGCTGTCTGACTGTGAGCCCGGTTGAGGGAGACTTCCTGTTCCCTCCCTGCAACTGAGCATCCCGTGGCTACTCAAGAGACTGTGGAGAGCATTGGGAGGGCCTGTGGGAGGTGACACTCCCTGCCCAGGGACCCTGCCTCTGAGTGTGGAGAGGACAGGCCATCCTGCAGGCCATCGTGGTCAGAGAGGACTCCAGGGAAATCGGGAAGTGAAGCACGTTCCCCAACTCCAGCTCCACTGGCATTCAGAGTGGTGAGTGTGCCAGGTGGGACCAGCCTGCCCTGTGGATCTCAGCAGCATCCTGAGCTCCCCCGACCCTGACCCCAAAGCAACAGCCCTCTCTGATGGCAAAAGCCACAGTGTCTCTGCATATCCCTTTTCTGAAATAAGAATCTATTCATTTTTTCTCTGTGGGTAAACAATAAAAATCCAAGCCTTTTCAGAACAAGGTAGCGTCCTGACCACAGGCAGGACCCCGCGCGACTCAGGTCAACACTTCAGCGGGGACATCCCTCCTTTCTTCTCACGGTCAGCACTGCCTGTGGTACTTTCCCTGACATCTCCTGACTGTTCCATCGTGACTGCAACATGGTGAGCGCCGTCCCAGAGTGCACTGCCGTCTGCTGAAAGTGCGCTGGCCCTCTGCCCAGGGGTCCCTGTCTGCGGATCCACTGTGGAGAAAACATTTGAGGAAAAGCTGTCTTCACACCCACGGACTCGTGCCTCGGCATGTTGCCTAGGCAGTGCAGTGTGACACAGGTCTCAGGGTTTCCAGTGCGTGAGCACCTGGGCCAGGGCCGACTGCAAGTCCATCCCGTCTGTGCCCCTTACCACAGAACCTCTCCACGTCCATCACACACGCCAGGAGCACCTGCAGATTTGGGCATTGTCGCGAGTTCTGGAATCAGTCCACTGTATCGGGGGCTGACTGTATATGATTAGGTTGCATTAGTCACAAATTTATATCAATCCCAGATTCCTATTCAAAGTGTATAAAAATACAATGCCTTAAAATACAAAACAGGTCCTATTTAAAAAAAAAAAACAGAACAGTCTTTTGAATAAAATATATGTCTCTAATAACAAATTTCCCTTACTTTTCAAAGTTATTGACTATAAAACTACTGCCTCTCAATGTGATTTATCTTTGTTAAGGACACAATAAATGATTATTTTCCAATTCCCTCAGTAGATATTTAAAAATTCTACTCTAGTCCATAATTAGAAATCTCTTATTAAATGTACAATGTCAGTTCCATTTAATCTTCCAGAGAACACATTCACACAAATGAAGCAAATTGTAGGTTGACCATCCTTAATCCAAAACTACAAATCCCAAAACACTCTAAAATCTGAAATTTTTTGAGTGCTGTTTTTTTTGTGTGAAAAATTCCACAACATGAAACTTTTTCCTCATGGACAAAATTATTAAAAGTATTATATCAAGTTACTCTCATTATATGTATGCTAGGCATATGAGTCATAAATTAATTTTTTATTAAATTCAAGTCAGATCCCCAAGATATCTCGTTATGTTTATATGAATATTTCAAAATCCAAAAACCTGAAATCTAAATCACTTTTGTCCCAAACATTTTGGACAAGACATAGCCAACCTATATAAAATATTCATTAGATTTGAAACATTAAAAACTATGTTTATGAGTTAATGACATAGGAAAATATAAAAGAATATTCATAGTATCATTTAACTATCAGCGTCTATGTCTATGTCATCTGTATCTATGTATTTTTATTGTTCGTATTTTAAGAAAACTCTACATGTAATTGAAAGAAAGTATCACCCATGCCTATAATCCTAGCCACTCAGGAGGCATAGGCAAGAGGTTCACAAGTTTGAGACCAGCCTGGGCAACTTAGAAAGAACCTGTCTCAGAATTTTAAAAAAGGGCTGAGGTGGACTGGACATGGAGCTCAGTGGTACAACAGCTTTGGATTCAATCCCTAGTATTTCTACCCACCAAAAACAGGAAGAAAGAAAAAAAGAAGATAAAGAAGAAATTCTGCTTGTCATCATTAGCTCTCTCAACACCTCTTCTCACCCTCCTGCAGGCCATCAAGCATCCTGGCTCCAGGCTCACCTTGCTCTTTGGGGTCCGGAGCATGTCCAGGCCATGCCTGTGTGTCCTGCCCCTCTCTCCTCTGCTCTCACCCCTTCCAATCAAAAGCAACCTCAACAGTGCAGACCTATCTTTAGGTCACTGGTATTGAAGTGGTAAAAATATAAAAAGCAAATCACAAAGAAAATGTTTGGCAATGTTTGCAAATTCTTTCATGATACTGCAAAGTTTATATTGGCTATAATTTTTATGTATTTTTATGCACAATTAATATTCATATTTCATTTACATAGCACATGATACCGAGAACAGGCATATGTTATTTAGAAAGACCACAGTCTTGCTTTGCCATAGGATCTGATACTGTGCCGACATACAGAGAGTTAATAAGAGGCTGTGAGGGATTTCTTTTTAATTAATTTTGATTAAGTATTCAGTGAAACCCATTTATATTTCCCAGTGTACAACTTTTAATGACTCTGTCTAATGCTCATATGGTTTCCTCTGTTAAATTGTTTCCCTGTAGCATTTTCTTTTCTCAGTATGTTAGAAAAAAATTTATAGAGAAGAGGCTTTATTGTATTTTAAATTTATGTTCATTGCTGAGTAGGTGCCCTAAGGGCACTTGATAAATGCTTTTTCATAAATCAAAAAATAAATAGGTGGACAGAGATTTCCCAGCAGCCTGTCAGACTCAGGTGGCTATCGCAGTTCCAGGGCTGTGATCTGCATGACTCTGCTGCCAGGGTCTCCTTTGACCTCGCATGCCAGGGATGACTAGTCCACCTGGGGCTTGTCCTGTGTCATCTCAGCTATATCTGAGGACTTTTACTAGGAGCACTTAAAGGTGAGGCTCCAGATTGACCTGTCCAATTATCCTATGAATGCACATTTACAGACATAAGAAAATAGTCTCCCTCAGACTATAGTGCCTTTCAGAAAGGGGGAAAAAACAAGGCGACCCTCTCGTTCCCAGGATATTTATATCTGGAGGCATGTTTCAGAACATGGTGTAGGAAGTGGAATCTCAGACACCAAATGGCAGCATCCTTGGGTAGAGAAGACAGACATTGGACTTTGAGGAGCTAAAAGTTTCCAGAAATCCCAAAGAATTCTGAAGAGGAGGGTGTTCCCCAAAGCAAATGTTCCAAAAGGCTGCATAAGGCTCTCCTTGTGTCTGCTTAGTACTACGCAGAGTCAGCACGGATGGGTAGAATCTGGTGACATCTCTTCAAGGTTCTGCAAAGAATGCCAGGAAAGCTGGAGCTGACCTGTCCTACAGCCCACAGGTGGGTGCTGAGCTTCATCCTGCCATTGTCAATGGACCACCTGATTCAGTAGAGACCCTGAGAGAGACGCTTCTCCCTCACATGTCCACTCCCTCCCTATTCTGGAGATCATGCCGAGGCTTCTCTATCTAAGACTGAAAGAGGCCTCAAACAGAACCATAAATAATTTTCCTGCCTCCCAGAATGACACGATGACTGACAACAAATCAGAAACTCAACAATTTTAAATTAAAAATACCCAACAACAAAAAAATAAAAGCAGACATTCCCAGAAACCAAACTTTTGTGATCCTTATCCCAAAGAAATTTCCCTTTCAATTTCTACATTGTGCGGATTAGGGGAGCTGGAAGTTCCTTCTGTGTGGTTCCACCACCTCTATCCCAAGCCACTGCCCTTGTGATAACTCCACTTATACCTGCAGGACAAGTCACATGCATTGGAGCATGCAATATGAGCCAAGAACTCACCGTCCATGCACTCCTCTCTTAATGAATGCAAATTTGGCTTGTCCTAGGATTTCCAAACCTGTACTGATTTCATTCAAAGCTCCCTTAGAGAGTTTTAGTCAAGATTGACCCATTCCCAAATGTTTCAGCATAAGGACTTCTCGTTTGGGTTCAAAGTGAGTAGATGTTTTGCATCCAAAACATTGAGTTCCCCAGGTAGTATCATATAGGTGTACCCACCATCAAATATATTATAACTTAATTTTACCAAAAAGCTACCTGAAGGAGTCCTTGGTAAACATCATGTATGTGAGTCCATGAAGCTACCATTTGTTTCAGGCTACCATGTATTCTTTACATTAATTATGCCTTTCTGTCCACAAAACGATGGTCTGCTAGGTGTCAGGAAGTGGTTTGTAAGGCAAGTTAGACAAGTAGCAGATCTTTCCTGTCCACTGTATCCAGGAACCTTCCTCAATGGATCCTCACCGAGGTTAACAGGCTCTTGTTGGCTATTGGCCATTGTTGTGGTCCAGATCTGGAATGTCCCCCAAAGGCTCATGTCTTGACAGCATGGTCTCCAATGCAGCAAGTTTCAGAGGTGAAACTCCTGGGAAGTGGTTGGAGCGGAGGGCTGTGATTTCATCAGCAGATTAATCCATTGATGCCTGAATGGACCACGGGGAGGAGGGACCTTGTGGAGGAAGTGGGCCATTGGGAGATTCCCTGTCTTCTCTCCAGCCTCTTCTTTTCTCTCTGCTTTCCAAATGCTATTAGCTGACCAGGTTTCTTCCACCACAACTTTTGGCCGTGATGTTCTGTCTCGCTTCAGGCCCAGAGCAAGGGAGCTGACTGACCCCAGGCTTAATTCTCTGAAACTATGATTCAAAATAAATCTTTTCTCCTCTAGGTTGTTCTTTTCAGGAACTTTGGTCACAGAAAAATCTCAGTTACACAGCCACACTGCTAAAGTTGCTCACTATTGAACTTGCCACACTGTGGATTTTAAGTCCTTAGATAAAATATATTTCCCAAAAAGTGGAATTAGTTAAGTGTGTTATAGCAAATCTATTAATAACCATAAATTTCTTTCTTTAGGCATTGATTTATTGCTGTTTTTTAAAGTAGCATGAATCTTAGATTGTGCAGAACATAGTGCCAAGAAAACGCAGGCCACAGCCGTTCACTCTGTTGTTGGCTCTGCTCTGTGCTCTCAGCAGAACACCAACTGATGGAGTAAGTCCCAAGGCTGACCACATGCTAGAGTCCGAGAGATGGCACCACATCAAAAACACTTGAGATCAATGAAGGAAGAACATTCTCAGGTCTCTGTCCTTCACGACAATTAGTCATCTCCACAAAGTGAAGGGTGTACTTGGAGAGGGTAGTCCTTGTGGTGCAGGGGACCTTGTCTGGTCTGTTTGTCACATTTTACAGCTCTGAGAACAATTAGGCAGATCTAACACACATACGCATCATCTCTGAAGAGCAGAGTGAATGAATAATAAGTAGGTCCTCTTTGAAAAGCTGATCTTCTGGGACTCTGAACATTTTTGTGTCGTTTAAATTTTAATCCTAGTAGAAGATTCATCATACAAACCAGGTTCTAATACTCAATTAGTCAGGGTGCTTCAGACAAGGAGAACCAACAGCGTATACATGACTCGTCAGAGAGATTTATCATAAAGAAGTAATGCAAGCCATCATGGAGTGTGGTGAGCAGCTAATGTACGAAGCCTGGTGTGCAGGCTGGTGGGCCACAGACCCAGGAGAGCCGCGCTGCACTGCCACCGGAATGCTGCCTTCTGGAGAAGCCCCTCTTCATCAGGGAGGCCATCTTTTGCCCACACAGACCTTCAACCCGTCAGATGAAGCCCACCATATTATGAAGGAGTGTCTGTTAAATGTTATTCTCATGCAATTAACCATCCAAATTAATGCATAATGTTGACCATCACAAATACACATTGGCTAGTGATGCCAATACCCAGGTTTTCTTCAATTTCTCTTTAAAATGCCTTAGTTGAATTCAGTTCCTACTTCTAATTCAACTTCTTTCCCTCCATGCACTCATCTCCTTCCTCCACAACCATCTCCTTTTCCTCCCTCAGCTCCTTCTCTCTTTTCTCGGAAAGACAAACTTCTGTTCTTAAATTTGTGAAGTCATATAATACATTGAAAACTAGTTGTACTGTACCTTCTTCAAAACGAGATGCATTAGCAAAAATACTAGAATTTCTTTATTTGGGGGCACACTGTTTTTACTTTAGCATGTTTATTGGGGTAACGTATGTGCTGCAAATCAAGCAACAAACATCTACAAGCTAGTATATACAAAAATGTCTGAAATGTGAATGTAGATAAAGATATGAGCCCCCGCATACATTAGTCAGAGGAGTTCAACTGTGTATCATTTTATACAGATGAAGTGTCCTTTTTCAAAATATTTGGGACTCAGAGTGTTTCAGAATTTGGATTTTTTAGATTTTGGAATATTTTCATATGTTTAACCAGTTGAGATTCCTTAATCTGAAAATCCAAAATCCCAAACTATTTGAATATCATATTAGTGCTCAAGAAGTTTAAGATATCGAAGCATTTGGATTTTAAGTTTTGGGTTAGAGGTGTTCAACCTGAGAAATATTTTTATTATTGAGATTATTTATGCCAAAGTAGACATTCAGCACTATTTTCTCTTACTTTTGTTTTCAATTCATAGCAATTGTTACAGTTTATATTTGCATAATATTTCCCTTGGATTTTTAGGAATTAGTCCTAAAATAAAGCTATCATAAAAAAATTTGACTAAAGTTTTGACTAAAATTGTAGTTGAATTAAAACATTTGCTTATGTAATTGTGTAAATAAAACTTAATTATTAGATGTTCAATGAAAAGAGAGTCCTAATTTTTCCTATGAAACTAAATGTAAACCAAATTTATTGTGGAAAAGTTGAGAGAGGTCACAATTTTTATTACCAAAAGAAAAACACAACAAAAACGTCAGTATTTTTTCCAAGACAGTAAGCTTCTTGAAGAACCATCTGGTTGAAATCTTGAAATTTTTATTGGAGACAAGAACAAGGAGTCCTATCATATTGTTTAAAATATATTTTTGTCTTTTGCAAAGTAATCATAGATAATGGCTGGGTTGCTAGCCAAACTGGAGGACCCTTGGTTAAACGTGAATTTCAGTGAAACAACAAATAATTCTGCAGTGTAAGTATTAGTGTACTTAGTATAGCTCTCATGCTGTGTGGGGCATACTCTCACTAAACAGTCACTGTTTATCTGAAATTGAAATCTAAGTAGGCATCCTCTGTGTTTATCTTAAGCGTAGCTGTGCTAACAGTGGCACCTCTGAACATTTCTCCAGACTTATGACCCTGTTCTCTTCACCAATTTGCACAGAACTCCAGGCCCAATCAGATTTCAGCTGTGCTTTTGATGATTTCAGTGTTTTCAGATGGTTAACTTCTAAGTGTTTCTCATCTTTTCCGCCAAGTCCAGCAACAAAATTGCAATATGGTATCTGTGTGGCCATGGGAACAGGAGCAGGTAGAGTGTCCGAGACCGAGATGGGTGCGGGGAGAAACACAGCACCCTCTCCTGCCTGAATTAACAAATGCTGTCCTAAAGCTGGACGCTCAGCTGTGCCCTCCTGCTGCTCGGGTCTGAGCATGTTCCTCCTAAAGTTCACATGCTGAACCTAATCATCCTGTTGTGTGCTCCTAAATGGTCAGGTGCCTTCCAGAGACCCAGAGAGGGCTTTGTTCCTCCCACCATGGGGGGGACATACTGGACTCTCAAGTTGCAAAATACCACAGTCAAGGAACCAGGAAGCAAGCCCTCATGGGACACGGAATCTTCCAGTACCTCAACCTTGGACCCCTAGAATGTAAGAAATAAATTTCCATTTTTTATAAAACACGCAGCCAATGATACTTTGTTACAGCATCCTGACGGACCACAAGTCGGCATAGAAAGCAGAAGCGTGAGAGGGTTAGGAAATGGTTAAGATAAACTCATCAACTGGAGGGAGGTGCTGCCGATGGAAAGAGATGGAAGAATCCAACACACATTAAAATCTTCCTAAATACAAGCTGTAGATGAGCCACACAGTGTCCCATGGCATAATAACACTGCAAAGAGAAAATAGCCAAAATTGTGTCCCAGCCAGCTGCATCGGTCATGGTGCTCCTTGCTTTCAGGAACAATTTTCTTTGCAATTAATACTGAACCTTCCAGAGACGCTGTGACTTCGAGGTCCTGTGGGCTTTCAGCACTGAATCAGAGGTAGCACATAAAACACTTTAACAGTGAGTTGGAGGAGAATGGAAATAAATTTATACAACAACAAAAAAATAGAGATGTAAGAATAAGAATATAGGAAGGGTGTTTGTGCCAGATTATATATAATGCTATTTGGATTGTTCCCCATTTTTATGTTTAATTATAGTTTTTATTGCCCTCATAAGGAATCCAACTGGTAAGATAACTCAGCTGAAAAGAACTACACTTCTCTGAAAACTTTAGACCAATCCAACCCAATATGGAGTTTCTACATGATCTCAGAGAAAGAATACTACTGTTGAATTTCACTTTGCCCTCTGTGCTACTCCATGGCATAACTGTGCTTGGACTGAATGGGAAACTGTAGAAATGAACAGGAAGACAAGCTGAAATCAGAAAAAACTACTTTTCTCTGCAACTGCCTGAGGCTCTTCACTTACATCTGTAAATTATGCATCAACTGCTAATGAAAATGTAGGGTCCTGGGGAAGAAAATCAGAATTCAAGTGTGTGGAAAGCTGTCAGCTGCATGCCCAAGAGTCCTATAATATTAACCTCTGTGCACATTTAAATTGTACCTAGAGCAGTGAGATTACTGAATAAATGTCCCACCACATCAGCCTCAGAGATGGGCTGAGGGTTGCCCTGAATCCAGAACACTTCTCTGTTATGTTGGTATATGAGGAACAGAACAAGGTAGTCCAGCAAACATATCAAATGTCATATGATATTCCTAGTATACCAACTTTAGAAATATATATTACAGGTGACCAGATTATCAAATCAAACCATAAGCAGTTTGAGAAATCAGGTCATGAGAAAATAAAAGGAAACACGAAGGATGTATTCATGCACTTTCTATCTTTGCCATATAGTACTGTTCAGATAACCCATACTTATTTAAAAGAGTAAATTCAAATCACCTCTACTAAGAGGTCTTTTATGGAATGTTTTGATTTGTAGAATTTTAAAGACATGGTCCTGGAGGAAAGAGAGAGAAGAAATCATTGACTGAAAGTAAATTGACAACTCACTGGAAGAGAGAGTTCCAGTTTTTCCCACTGCCCATTTTAGATGAAACATGAATTTTTATTCATGGAAACTGCCACATGCTTAGAGCTCCTCCTCAGTTACACTTCAAACTCTATGAACTTGTGATGAAGTCATATTCAAATATTCAAGTTTAAAATTGTGCATGCATAATGATTTGTGTCAGTAACTGTGGCTTTAAGACTAAAGTCAATTTCACTAAGAATAAATCAGAAATATTGCTGGCATATCACTACAGTACTATTCCCCCCACACACACTCGGACCCTCTGTCACTGCCTTGTCTCTGTCTCTCATGCATGTGCACAGATGTGTGTGCCTGTACAAATGATGTATGCTTATGTATAATAGTGTCTACATTCAGCTATCACACGAGTATAACAGTTAAATACAGATTTAAATGCTGAACTTTAATGCTTAGTCAATAGAACAGCAATATAAATTTAGATCTATCCAATCTTGGTACTGTCTTTTCTACAAAATGTGAGAGCTCATTGCAGAGTCAGATCTGCAGAGCATGGTCCCTGGTCATTCAGGGAGAATTCAGGAGGGTGCATGGGAAAGGGCCTCTCTGGAGTGCAGTATGTGCGTGATAGGGAGACACAGAAGTGGGTTCAGCAGTGACGTCAAGGAGGAGGGGAGACTGGCTGTAAATGAGTCATTCCTAACATGCTGCCATGAACTGGGCGACTGCATAGTGATGTCAGGGAGTCCTACAAGATCAAAGTTTTTTGTTTTGTTTTTTAGTATCAGGAATTGAAGTCAGGGGCACTCGACCACTGAGCCACATCCCCAACCCCCTTTTTTTTTTTTTTGGTTCTATTTAGGTTTACATGATAGCAGAGTGCGATTCATTGTACACAGATGGAGCACAACTTTTCATTTCTCTGGTTGTATGTGATGTAGAATCACAACATGCCTGCAGTCAGACATAAAGCTAGGGCTATGATGTCCATCGTATTCACCATCTTTACTGTCCCCCTGCCCCTTCCTCTCACCCCCTCTCCCCTCCCACCCCTGTGAACAGAGTTCCTCCATTCTTCCTGTGTTCTCCCCCACATTATGGATCAACATCAACTTATCAACGAGAACATTCGGCATTTGGTTTTTGGGGATTGGCTTACTTCACTTAGCATGATATTCTCCAACTCCATCCATTTACCTGCAAATGCCATAATTTTATTCTCTCTTATTGCTGAGTAATATTCCATTGTGTATATATATCACAATTTCTTTATCCATTCATCGGTGGAAGGGCACCTAGGTTGGTTCCACAGTTTAGCTATTGTGAATGGAGCTGCTATAAACATTGAAATGGCTGCATCACTGCATATGCTGTTTTTAAGTCCTTTGGGTATAGACCAAAGAGGGGGATAGCTGGGTCAAATAGTGGTTCCATTCCAAGTTTTCTAAGGAATCTCCATACTGCTTTCCAGATTGCCCAACCCTATTTTGTGTTTTATGTAGAGACAGGGTCTCACTGAGTTCTTAGCACCTCACCCTTGCTAAGGCTGGCTTTGAAGTCATGATTCTCCTGTCTCAGCCTCCCTAAGTGCTGGGATTACAGGCATGCGCCACTGCGCCGGGCAAGGATTTTTTTTTAAAGGTTAGAAATCACTGGTGGAAACTAAATACTAGTCTTCCTGTTCAAAATAATGGATGGAATACATTTATATCCCCCCTTTCCAAACTTTTGCAAATATTCTAGTGCAAAATAAACAAAAGAAGCTTTAACTCATACCACAAAAACTTGAAAGGAAATGACAAGATTATAAAAGTTTGGCCATTTTTAAAAAGTGATCAGTGACACAGTTCTTGTTTGGCCAGGCTCTAGCCGGGCCTGTGCCTTCTGCTTGGCCTACCTGTGCACTTCCTTGTGAAGTCTTGTTGTAGCAAAGAGCCCTGCTAAGTCAGTTGGGCAAGAACTCCTGGCCTTCCATATTTGATAGGCCTGGACACCTGACAGTGCTTCTTATCCTCCCCTGTACCCCAGGAGATGGCTGATCCCCCTGGCCTGTGGTTACATTTATACCATGGACTCCTGATGCACCATAAAATAATTATTTAAGATTGCAGGGCCAATAAATAAAGTGACTGAATTAGTAGCATTATGGGGCAACTTGAAGCAGATACACAGAAGGTTTTTAAGGAAAACTCAAATCATCTAACCCTTCACCTCAAAACCCAAATAACAATGCACACATTTTGATAATAATAGTGTACAGTAACATCATACTGACCATGTGTCGTGCCTCATTTGAAGAAGTGAATTAAATGTTTGTCTTCTTCTAACTAATGTGTATATATCTATGAAGTCTATCTATATGTAATATAGACTCATGTAATATATATTAGATAATCTATGTATAATGTATCATATTAGTAGAAAAATACACATCTCATAGGAGTATACTTCAAATTAAATATTCATAATTGATTTCTTCCCTGGTATTCTCAGAGTATTGATTACTGGGCTGCCCCAGATAGCCAAAGCCATGGATGCTCAAGCCCTCTCTATGAAATACTGCCATATTTGTATATAAATATAACTTGCATATATGCCTCCTATAGTTTAAATCATTTTAGATTACTTATAATATATAATGCCATGTAAAGGCTAGGTAAAAAGTTAACGTATTGTATTGTTCGTGGAATAACAATAACAAAGGTCCATGCATGTTCAGCACAGACGTGATGATTATAAATTTTCACTGAGTGGTTGAAGCCCTCAAATGCAGAAGGCCAACTATGTATATTAAGTATGTTATATGTAGCATTATATATGATAACTATGTACCATACAGCAGTATATATAATAAACACATTATATAGTAATATTTTTCTCATGTAAACACAATTAATGAGGAAAATCATCATTTTAATTCTAACTAAGCTTACATTAGAAATTGAGAGCAGCGAGGACTTTAGCAACTTGCCCAAGTCACACAACTAGTAGAATCCAAGCAGAGACGTGATGTTAGCAGTGTCTCTAAAGCCCATGATCTTAAACACTGTGTCACTACCTCTGTAAACTCAAGAAAACTTTGTAAGTTCTACTCTGTTTTTTGTTCAAAAATTGATTGTCCTTCAAAGTAACTAGTAATGAGGACAATGTCCTTGCTGATCTTACAGGAGGATTTTACTAAAGCCAACCATACCAAATGGTGGAGCAGGAGCTGATTCCTTTTTCAGTCACAGAAAGGAAAGTAATGCACAAGCTCACCAGTTCTGCAAGGAATGAACCTCCCAGTGCAGAAAGAAAATAACTGTAAACTGAGATTCCCTTACTCACTAAAAACACCTTCAGAAGAAAGGACTTTTCAAGCAATTTTGGACAAATTCATTGCCTACATGCAATACACGCCCTGCATGCAGTGCTGAGGAAGTTCCCTAGGTGTGAGAGGACGTGGATCTATGTGATGGAGAAACGCAATTTGAAAATGGCAAATATGTGAGAAAATATGACATTCCCGGGTTTAATTCATAGAAATATAGTGCGTCGCTTAAAACAAAATGAAAACGCGTCGCATCATTAATGACAGAAGTTACGACGACAGCAGCACAAAAGATGGGAGAGGAACAGAGCAGCACTCGGTGGAGCGGCACTTACCCTGGAGGAAGGGCTGTGACACCATCCAGCGGTCAGCCAGCGATATTTAAAGATGCTTCTGATCTGTCGTGAACTGGAAAGAAACCACTATGATTACAATATGAAACAAAGATGTGTAGTTAATAAGGTAAAAACAGAAATAAAATGAATTATTTCCTATAATCAGTTAAAAATTAAAAAAGAAAAAACAATGAGAACCAGAAAACAAAATGTGGGTTAATAGAAATAAACAATATTAAAATAACCCCTTTAAGCCCAATGATGCCAACCATTTTATTAAATGTAAATAGTCTAAAGTGCATTTTAAAAGATTTTTAGAGTAGATGATAAAGCAAGACACAATTCTAAGTTGTCTAAGATATTTAAATTTAAGATGCCAGCATATTAAAAATAAAAGAACAGAATAAGGGCTATCCTCCAGGTATTCATCAGGAGAGAACAGGAGAACCTATATCAATACTGGGCCTGTGCATATTGTTACAGGGACATTAGTCTACCTGTCTTCCCAAGGTAATCTACATGTGCAGTGCAAAAACCATCAAAATCTTAAACAGGATTCCTTACAGAAATCAATAGGCCTTTTCCTAAAATTACATAGAATGCCAAAGGAATTGCAGTCAATAAAATAATTCTGAAAAAGAAAATCAGAATTGGAAGGCTTACCCCACCTGATTTCTTCACATACAACCATCATGGCTGTCAAAGCCATGTGGATTGGGAGAAGGGATGGACATGGAGAAAATTCTCTGGGAAGAGCCAGTGCTCCAGCCTTCGGAGGCCAGGGGACCTGCTGCACCACTCACACTATACGGCTGGATTCCAGGACAACCTTATAAAAACATTCATGGGCTGAATCTGTTGAGGACCATTAATTTGCCCACCCCTGAAAAAAAATTGACAATCCTACACATATCATTAATTGATTTTATACAAAGGTAAAAAGGTAACTCAGGGATCAAAGAATATTCCTTTAAAAAAATAAAAAGGTGCTGGAATCATCAGATATCAATATAAATGAGTCAGTCCCTATACCTCTCTCAACATAAAGTTAGAGGAAAATTAAACAGACCTACATGTAAAACAGAAAGCCCTGACTTAGAAAAATAGGAGAAAGTTTGTAACACTAGAGTAGACACAAAATCATTGTACATATATCATCAAAATTAAGATATATAAAAGTTTTTTAAAATTGGACTTCACAAATTTAAGAAATTCTAGTATCTGAAAAACACCATTAAGACAATGAAATAAATAAGCCATAGGCTGAGAGAAAAAAATGCACAATTTACATATTTGATAAAGGACTTTCATCAAAATTATAGAGAACACACACACACACAAAAAAATACCCCACTGAAGTAACTAAGAAAAGAAGCGCAATTTTTAAAATAGGCAAAGTTTGGTTCAAACGTTTTAGTAAAAATGATATGTGGGTGATAAAGAAGCACATAAAAAGATCCTTAACATCACCTGTCATTTAGAGGATTAAAAGACAATGGAATGCTACCACAAACATATTAGAGCAACTTTAAAATTTCACAAAACATATTTTTGTTAGGATGCAGAACAATTTGGTTTTTATACATTGCTCGTTAAAAGAAAATGACTCATCTTCTTGGTAGAACATACTGACAGTTTCTTATAAAGTTACACATATGATTATGTAGGTATGATACCCTAAAGATGTTAGCCAAATGAAACAAAAACCTACATTCACACAAAAATTTTTATGAATATTTATTGCAGATTTATTTATAATAGACAAAACTAGAGCAAACCCAAATTAATGCCAAATCGGGAATAATGAAAACTGATAATGAAAGCTTCAAATTATAACTTAACAATAATTATTCAAAGTTGTGATGAGCTATAACAAAAAGAAGTTTGATGAAGTTCATTTCTCTCTTATTTTCTTCTACAATTCTTGCTTTTTGTTTGATAAAAATGATCTCCTACACCAAGATCAGTTATTCCTCGTTGTTTTCTCCTCTAAGCATTTACATCTAGGCCTTGCTATAGTCTGGATATTGAATGACCCAGAGGCACAGTGTCACAGGTTTGGCCCCCAGGGGGTAGCTGTTGGGAGTCACTTCAGGAGCTGGGACACACTGGGAGGTCCTTAGGTCACTGGAGACTTGCTACCGGAAGGAAGCTGTGAGTCCCGGTCTCTCCCTAGACTTCCTTTGCTCCCTCGCCTGCTCCCACCAGGATGTGCTGTCTCACTAGAAGGCAGAAAGTATGAGGCTGTCAATCATGGGCTGGATCCTTCAGAACTGTAGGGAAAAGAGATTGTTATGTTAATTTTCTCTTTTTTTTTTTTTTTTCCGTGGTTCTGGGGATTCAACCCAGGGCCTTGTGCATGCAAAGCAAGCCCTCTACCAACTGAGCCATATCCTCAGCCCCAGTAATGGAAAAATTAACACAGAAAATTTCTACTGAGAAGTAGAGCCATTGCTATAACTGTATACCTGGAATAAACAGGAGGGATTTGGATGATTTGATTTTCAGGATAGAAAATCTTGAGAGGCTTTAGAGGAGAACTTTGGGAAAGTTTGGAGGAGCCGGATGGAGAAGCATGGAGTGCTGTTCAGAGGAGCTGAATGGGCTGTGCTGAGGGCTTGGAAGACCAGACTGCCAGCAGGAATGCAGACAGGGAAGGCAGTGTGGACGGGATTGCAGAGACACCAGGACGCTAGCTGGAACTGGTCCACAGGCACCCTCGTCATACTGAGGCAAAGCAGTGGAAAGCATTTTATCCAGGCCCGATGCTCTGTGGAGGCCATACTCAAAGTGATGGACTAGTTTATCTGGCAGAGAAGATTTCGAGTCAGCAACACATTCAGGCTAAGACTGGAGGCTCGTGGGCAAATTTACAGCAAGAATCAGGAGCAAAAAGGAGCAGAGGAGAAAGATATGAAGGATTCCCATGCCTGGCCAGGAAAGGGGAATACAGGTATGACCAAGCAGGGCACAGCTGATGGAGAGATTAGCCCCCACAGACAGAAGTCGAGGACTTTGAGCCCAGAAAAGAGGAAACTGCCTCGAGAGCATCTCAATCAGAGAGGCGGAAGTGCACATTTTTTCCAAAGACTTACCAGAGCAGAATTATTTCAGAAAAAACACCCAGGTACCAACCTGCACTATTAAGCACGTCAGGCTTCGTTTCCCCAGGAGTTGCTTTCCTATATTCAGCTAGGAAAACACTCCAAGGCCATTGCAGTCATGGTCCCAGCAGGCCCCGTGACAGCTCACACTGACTGCAGGCCTCAGTGTTTTGCAAACCTGCTGATCACAAGAGGGAGCAGATTGCTGTCGTGTGTTCTTATCATGGTGTGCTGACTGCCTGAGGCCCAAGATAAGGAGTCACTTGACCACCGAGTGGAAATTTCAGAACTATGTGCCAAAATAAATCTTTTTTCCTCCTTAGTAAACTGTCTCAGATATTTTGCTATAGGAATGGAAAGGTGACCAACAGAGGACCTATGTAGAATGATGGAAGTGTTTAGTAGAAGGTGGACCTCCTTGATTTTAAGGTGGAGTTCTCTAAAGTAGAGTTCTTTATTTTGCCTGATGCTGTTCCAACACATCTATTGCAAAAGAATTATTTTCCTCATTGTATTTTCTTGGTTTCTTTGTTAAAATGTGTTATTACTTCTCTATTTGATATGTGTATGGATGTGTGTGTGCATGTGTGAATATACTCACATTCAAAATCTACTTCAAGATTCTCTATTCTTGATAGTTACGATAAAATTTCTTGGTAAAATAGGAACATTAATGTTTTAATCTATTTGTTCTTTCACCAATAACATTCTTTTTTCATTAAATTTAGACTAGTTTTCATGTCAGGAATAAGTACTGAAACTCCAACATATCCAAGACTCTGTTAGTGTTCTAAGTCCACTGTATTTCAAAATACATCTTTAAATTGGCCCAGCAATGTCTAGAAAAAACTTGGATGTGATTTTGTTTGATATAACAATGTATCAATAGTCCAGAGAAAATAAGTGATATTATGACAATACTGAGTCTTTCCATCATAAGGATGGCATTACTTTAATTTTTGTTTTTAAATTTTTTCTCAGCAATATTTGAAAGTTTTCATGTAGAGACCTTCCATATCTATTGTAAATTTATTCCTGTCTGATGTCTGCATACTATTTTAAAAAGTATGAAAGAAATACAATTGACTTCTTTTGTTGACATTGCTAAATACACATATTTCTTAGTTATTTTGTGGATGCCTTGAGGATTGCAAATCAATGACAAGCTCTCTGAATGAAGACAGCATTGCTTTTTCCTCCTCGTCCTTCATGTTTCCTTTCCTTTAACTCCACTTTCTTCTTCTTTTTTTGCAGTGTTGGCATCCCACCCAGGGCCTTGTGCATGTAAGCCAAGCACTCTGTCACTGAGCTGCATCCCCAGTCCTCACACTCCCCTTTCTTGACTCATTGTATATAACGACCTCAAGTGTAGTGTCTAACAGAAATAAGGATGGATATTCTTGCCTCAATCCTGATCTTTACATTAAAGCCTTAAATATTTCTTGATTACATAACATTCCCTTCAGTGAGTATTGTGTTCGAGGAAGCTTCCTGTTCCTCGTGTTGAAAGTCATCATAGATAGGTATTGAAGGTTACCGATTTTTTCTCATGTGTCGAGGTGACTCACTGTTTCTGTTCAATTTGTTAATGTGGTGAACTGATTTTCATGTGGAAACCCAGCTCTGCATTCCTAAGAAAAGACTTAATTGTTCATGATTTAATATCATTTATACATATTTTTAATTCCATTCACAAACATCTGGTTTGGACTTCTGGCATTCATCTATGTCCATAAGGAATATTAATCAGTAGTTTTCTTGTAACTTTTGCTTGGTTTGATATTGAGATTGCAGTGAACTCGTAAAATAAGGCGGGCAGTATTTTCTCCTCCTGTTTTGAAGGAGAAGAGTATGTAGAAATGGCTTTTTTTTTCTGAAATGCTTGATAGCAACTTCTGTGTGTGTTGATTTTCATTATTACTTTTGTTTCCTATGTCATTGAATTCTATAATATTTCCTGTTTTTCACTAATTTGGGCTTTAATTAGTACTTACTCTACTGTTGCTTAAAGTGGATAATATTATTATTGATTTGGGAACTTTGTTCCTGTCTAATATAAGTAGTCACTGCTATACCACTGGGATGTAGCTCAATGATAATTGCCTGGCATGTGCAAGACCAAGGATTTGATCCCCAGTGCCATAAGAATATTAAAAAAAAAAAAAACTATATTGATTCTTTTAAGAATTTGTGTAGATTTCCCAAATTTTTGGTATTTAACATAAAAAATATTATAGTCAGAGAATATACCTCTCATTTGAAATAGTATGAATTCATATACACATGCTTTACAGCTAATGTATGATCTATCTTACTAAATATTCCATACGCTTTGATTTAAAAGTATAAACATTGTTGGTGGTGTATACAGTGTTTTGAATCAATTAGGTTAAGTGCCATCCAATTATTCATGTCTATATTTTCTATATGTTTTATCATGATACACATGTGATGTTCCAGCTATGCATTTCAGTACAATATATAGCCATGTTTTCCTTTAGTTATGTATATTTTTGCTTCATGTATGTGTACTGTGTTTACATTTTGACTATTTGGCCCTTCTATAATAATGAATCACCTAATTTATCAATGGCAATCTTCCTTTTGAAGTCTACTGTGTTTGCTGCTGGTAGACCACAGCACCTTTCCTTGCTGACTCTTAGCATGCTATATTTTTCCATAATTAAACTTTCAATCACTCATGTTTTGACATTTAAAGTGTACTTTTTAAAAATGGGTAGTTATATATTTCTTTTTTATCCTTTCTCAATCTCCAGCATTTAGGGGCTGGGGCTGTGGCTCAGTGGTAGAGAGCTTACCTAGCATGCGTGAGGCACTGGGTTCGATCCTCAGCACCACATATAAATAATAAATGAATAAAATAAAGATCCATTAACGACTAAAAAAAAAGTTAAAAAAAAAATCTCCAGCATTTAGGTGTGATGCGTACTGACATTACTTTATAATCAATTCTTCATTTACATTGAATCTGTCATTTTTGTGTTAAATTTTACTTGCCCAGTTGTTCTTTGCTCCTTTCTTTCTCCTTTTCTGTAGTTTTGGGTAATTTAATTTTTTTCATATTCTTGTTATCTCTTTTATTATTGCAGTATGATACTACATCTGTTTAAATAGTCTGCACATAAATTTCAAGCATATTTCATTAATGTATAACAGAATATATCCCCCAAAATCCTATTTTTTCAGAAGACATTTAAGAATTTCATGATAGTATGCATCCAGTAACAAACCTCCCACCCTTTTTCTGTTCTGATATGCTATTGTTATTAGATATTATAAATCTCACATTTCTTTGTAATTTTTATTAAGCAGACAATAACTTATAGAGATTTTATAATATATGTAAAAATAGGAAAATGTTCTTTATATTTATTAACATATTTACCTTTTCTGATAATCTTATTTTCTTTCTACCTACTAGGTTTCTTTCCAATGCTATTTACATTTAATTTTACATTTAATCTTTACATCCAATTTTACATATAATCTTTGATTTTTCTTTTAGAATTCTTTGTGAGGAATTTATATATATTATATATACCATATTATTTTCACATTTTTCTTTTTCTATCAGAAATGCATATATTTTACTTAGAGTTTTGGAGGACAAAGTGCTCTATGTTGACAGTATTTTTTCCCAGCACTTTAAGGATATTCCAGTGTTTTCAGGCTCCAAGTATTTCTGATAGGAGTCAGCAGTATTTCTTATTGCCACCTTTTGCATATATTATGTCTTTTTACTCTGACTACTTTCATAATTTTTCTTTATCTTTGTTTTATCTTTGTTTTTCTTCTTTATATTTAACAACTTTGCAATAATCTGAGTTCCTAAGTCTTTGTGTTTTTATTTTTCATAAATAAAAATAACCTGAGGAATTTTTCTAATTCCCCAGAATTAGAAATTTTCCCCAGATTCTGGGGAAATATTCTAATCATCATCCCTTCAGTTATTCCTTCAAATATTACATCTGTCCAGTTTTCTTTTTTAGGGCTCCAAGCCCCTATTTGTTAGATGTTTGATATTGAAGCTCAGATCTTTAATGCTCTAGTTTTTAAAAAATATTCAGTTCTGATCATTTCTGTTGATCATCTATGTTATTGATTGTGCTGTTGAATATAATCTGCTGAGAAAGCCATCAAAAACATTCTCCAGTTATGCCAGGTCCAGTGGCACATGTGTATAATCCCAGCTATGCAGGAGGCTGAGGCAGGATTTCAAGTTCAAGGCCAACCTAAGCAACTTAGGAAGACCTAAATAATGAAAAGTGCTAGAGGTATAATTCAGTGATAGAGCACCCTGAGTTCAATCCTCAGTACCACAAACGTGTGTGCATGCACATACACACACACACACACAAACACTAATTACATTTCTGATGTGATTTTTACATTTAACATTCGTATTTGGTTCTTTATTAGTTTTACATGTCTGCTGAAATTCTCCATCTGTTCACTTTCATACTTTTTTCCTATAAGGTCCTTTACCATATTACCTAAAATTATTTTAAAGTCCTTTTCTGAAAATCTCAACATTTAGGCTTTATTCCATCTAGACAAATTTGTACACTGATGAAACATGACTTTTCTTGATTGTGTATGTTATCTGTGCATTTATTTCTGTATTTTGTTTTTAATTTTTTGATAGAATATTAGATACTATGTGATTTCTGCAGTTTCCTTAGTATTCACATCTCTGATGTCTTTTTCTTTCTTTCATGTTCTAAAAAAAAAAGAAAAATGAGTTGCAAGCCCTTCTCACCTTAGAGGAGGGTTCTCACCCTTCACTTTTTAATTCCTTAGGTTATATTGCAATCTGAGCACTTTCATGGACTCAAAAATATGATTGTATGGATAGTCAGGTCTGTTCGCCTTGTTTAGAGGGAGTGACAGCCTCTTGTGAACTCTTACATCCTAGGTGGAAACAGAGACCCCCCCATTTATTTTTCAATGTGGCAGTGGCAATGGCTGTAGGGGAGGCTATTGGGCAGCTGTGCAATGCAGCACTGTCAGGGATCAATGGTTTTAGAACTACGGCTCTTGGGATCACCTCCAAGACAGCAGTGGTAGAGGTGGAAGAGGCTCTAACAGCCCTAGTAGCAAATGTTCATCCAGGGCCTCTATAGTCAACAGATTTCCCCATTCACTTCTTCAGCCTGAAGGGTGTTGCTCTTTGAAGTTCCTTTTTCTATGTATTAATACTACCCCCTTGATAGGAGATTTGCTATTACAGTATTTGACCAGGATAACAGTATTTTTGCCCTTAAGATGTGATCCTGGGATTGACTATGCAACCTGATATAGTTTGAAAGTGACAATCACCTCATTGTCAGAAAAAATGGAATCCTATTTGTCTAGAATGTGCACTGACAAATTTTTGCTTAAATTGTTTCCCATGGTCCTTCAGGATAAAAAGCCAATGATGGCTTAGTGAGAATTGACAGTTGCTACCTTTGACCTTCATAATTATGAACATAAAATTGTGGATATGGAGTTTTAGTTTTGTGAGATGAAAAGACTTTTTTCAGATTGGATATATACAATGGAACTATACACCTAAAGATGTTTAAGACAAAAAATTAATGTTCAGTATATTTTACCACAATTTTTATAACTGTGGAATGTGCTGGCTGTATCCAGCTATCCTGAAGATTAACAGAAAGAGATTAATAATCTCAGAGAGAATCAAGGAATTGTTCTGAGAAGCCTAAACAGTATCTGATGTAACTTGAAGCTATATCCAGACTTTACTATTATAATTTGCATTATTATGATATTATTTGAATTAAGAGATACTCAGGACTCTTGTACAAAATCAGAGTATTGATGTGGGTGGAGCGAGTTCCTGAGGATGGAAAAGGGGCATTTGGGTACATCTGGATGGATTTGAAAGCCCTTAGAGATCACCCTGCCTCTTATTGAGGAAAGGATTATTTATTCTAAAGAAGATAGTGAGGCGCAGAAGGATAGCCTGGTGCTATCATGTATCTGC
>PVHX01013596.1:0-54035 GCA_004024805.1 Geosciurus inauris | reverse complement strand
CTTATAATTTTGTGCAAAGTTAGAAAAATTATGATTGTAATAATTTTTTTTTCTATTTGCCTCAACAAATGTTTTCAGTGAATAGTGTGTACAGCTTCTGAAAATTTGTTTTTTTTCTGTTATGTTTGATAACATGTATTTAAATGCAACTTTTGAGAAAAATAAATAAAAATTAAAATTTAAAAAAAAAAAAAAAAAATAAAAATAAAAAAAAAAAAAAAAAAAAGAAAAACTACTCTTAAGATTTCATCTCATCCCAGTCAGAATGGCAATTATCAAGAAAACAAACAATAAATGTTGGGAAGTATATAGGGAAAAAGGTACACTCATACTTTACTGGTGGAAATGCAAATTGGTGCAATCATTATGGAAAGCAGTGTGGAGCAGAAAACTTGGAATGGAACCACAATTTGACCCAGCTATCCCACTTCTTGGTTTATACCCAAAGGACCTAAAATCAGCATCTTAGAGTGACTCAGCCACATCAATGTTTACAGCAGCTAAACTCACAATAGCTAAAGTATGGAACCAACCTAGGTGCCCTTATGGCATTTGCTGGTTAATGGGTGGAGCTAGAGAATATCATGTTTAGTGAAATAAGCCAATCCCCAAAAAGCAAAGTCTGAATGTTTTTTCTGGTATATGGATGCTAATTTGCAATAAGGATGGGGGCCTAGGGAAGAACAGAGTTACTTTAGATTAGACAGAGGGGAGTGAAGGGAGGAGAAGGGGAGTAGAGTGAAAAGGCATTATTACCTTTTGTACATACATGACTGCATGACCAATGTGATTCTACAACATGTACAATTAGAAAAATGAGAAATTATACTCCATTTATGTATGAAATATCAAAGTACATAAATGTATTCTACTGCCATGTATAACTAATTAGAACAAATTTTAAACATTTTTTTTTTTTAAAGTGAAAGGCCTAAATCAGGCAACAATGAAGAATGAGATTGGAAAGTTAAGATGGGGACAGACTGCCAAAGGCCCGGAATATCAGGCTAAGACATATGAACTTTATCCTATGCACAGTGAGGTACCAAAAATTGTACATGAGCAGAGAAGAGGCAGGATAGCTATAAGAACCCATCATCTGAAAGCTTGCTCCTAGAGAGCTCCCAAATGGGAAAGACTACAATGCAGCTCTGTCTTCCTGGCTAAACATGGAAACCACACTGCCATGACAGCCCTCTGCTCTTCTGGCATTAACAGGGCCATTTGCCGTCAGTTCATACCAATCTGCTTTCTTCTTTCTGTTTGTAACTCCTGCTTTGATCTTCCTCACTCTCCTTCTTCCCATCTATATACTCTCCAAGCGCCTCCCTGTGACAGAAAAAAAGCAGAGAAACTAAAATCATTTCTAGTCCTTAAATTCTATATTTAAAAGTTCCATAGTACTTCACACCACATACGAAAATGCATTCCATTTGAATAAAAATTTAGATAGTAAAAAAAAAATCATAAAAGCCCTAGAAGTAAATATAGGATAATGTTTGTATAATATTAGCAAAGAGGGCCCATCTTCAAATGAAACCAAAGTCAGGCAGAAAAAAAGATTGAATAATTTTTTTTATTTTCTAAAATTTAAAAATTATATCCTTAAGGGATAAATTGGTAAAAGATGTTTGACAAAATTTTACCATCTATAAAATAGAAAGGCCCTGAGTTCAATCTTCAGCACCATCAAGAAGAAGAAGAGGAAGAAGAGGAGAAGGAGGAGAATAAAAAAAGAAAAGAAAAAAAAAGGAAGGAAGGAAAGAGGGAGGGAGGAAGGAAGAAAGGAATAAAAGGAAAGGAAAGAAGGGAGGCAGGGAGGAAGGCAGGAAAGGAGAAAGAAAGGGAGAAAGTAGATTGAATTCCAGGCTGGTATTGTAAATCAGTGGTAGACCTCTTAGGTAGTATGCACAAGGCCCTGTGTTTGATTCCCAGCACAGAAAGAAAGAAAAAGGAAGGAAGGATGGAAGGAAGGAAGGAAGGAAGGAAGGAAGGAAGGAAGGAAGGAAGGAAGGAAGGAAGGAAGGAAGGAAAGAAGCTTCAAATCAACACACACAAAAAATTAGCAGAGGATATGAACAAGGCAATTTACAGGTGAAATACAAATGGCAAACAGACCTTTGAAAATATCAGTTTTACACATAATCAGAGAAACTGAAGCCTTTTGAGGAATCACTACTTTCCTATCAGACTAGAAATGGTTTTAAAGACTGATGATATCAGGTATGGACCAAGAATATGGTTGCCCAATGTTAATTGACCCAGGTCTATCTGCTCACCACTCAAAAGCCAATACTTGGGAGGTAAGAGTTAACTAGAAAGAAATCAGGCTAGAACCATGAACCTCCTCAAGAAGAAAAAAAAAAAAAAGACCATCTTAAGGAACTCAGGTATGTGAAGGGATTCTTATAAGGAGGGAATGGAGGTACAGGGGCAATAGGCAGGAAGCCTACATGTCAGGTAAGGTCTTCATCATTCAGAGTGTGTGTCTCCTGTATCTCCTCTTCTCTCTGCACACCACCCCACCCCACCACCACCCCTGTTCTAGCCAGAACATAGAAATTGACCTTGACCTTCTGGGCATAGTTCCTATAATTCTTTAGACAAACTTACTACTTTTCTGAAAGTTAAATATCACAGCTAAATTTACATGCTTTGTGTTAGTTGATATACAGAATTTAAAAATAAGAGGTTATACTTTCTGATGGTATTTTAAGTTCACCAGATATTCTAGGTTCTATTAATCTAAAGAAAGACTATCAGTAGACATCTTAATCATTTAGGTTCTGCTTTTCTTTAGAATTTAGAACACTAGGCAAAGGGCGGGCAAGTAAAAGGACAACTTGCAAAGGGGCAGCCAGTGTTACACAATTATTTACACACCAGTTTAACATGGAAGAAACTGTATAAAAGACAATTTGATAAGATTTATCAAAAATGTAAATGGGTCTCCCCTCTGACCCAACAACCCCACCCAAAGAATTTTCTAAGAATCTCTCACAAGTACAGAAAGAAATATGCACAAGAATTATTACTGATTATACCAGTGAGAACATGGAAACATGAGGGCTCCTCAGACTGCCTCAGGAAAAATGAAACCATCATTTAATGACTCTAATATTCATTGTGAAACAAGCATGTCCCTTTATCTCATTCTTTCTTGACCTTTTCTAACACTGGCATTCATTTCTACCCACATCTTTCAAAGTCCAGCACAGCCTACTCAGTGTTAACTCTCTAACTCATTTTTGAGTTAGAGTTACTCCCAATCTAACTGAAACCCTTTTCCCCTGTTATTTCAGTCACTTTCCCGTCCTATTGAACCTTCTCTTTGTTTTCTTAGAACACTATTTGTTCCATCCTGCAGACATTGCCAGACTAACAATGTTCTCATCCCCACCCAAAATGCACTTGTCTTTCTACTTTGGCCACCAATTAATTAATTACCAACTTTATCTAAATAATTCCTTTTAGCTACTTCCTGGAGCAAAGAGCAGTGCTTCAGAAAGAAAAAGAACTATACAGTCCAGATCAGCCACAAATTCTTATCTAGTTTTAACATAAATCCCATCGTTGCCTTTTATTCATCATTTTTAACTGCTTAGCATTGTGCTACCCAACACAGTAGCCATTAATCACATGTGAATACTAAGCACTTTGCATGAGTATAAAATACACACTAGATAGATTTGAACACTTTGAATTTTAAAAATGCAATATATCTCACTAATATGATTTATACTGATTACATGTTGAAATTATAATATTTTTATGTATTAGGTAAAATGAAACAAATTAGCAAATTTAATTTCACTTGTTTGTTCTTTACTTTTTTAAAATGTAGCTACTAGAAAAGTTAAAATCACACATGTGGCTAATATTGCACTTCCACTATTCGACACAGACCTAGACTATTCCCTAAAGTAGCTGTCCCAGGCCTTCCTCTCAGATTTGGGCTCCCTGCTGAGGAGTTAATCCTCCTTGGGGAAGCTGTTTCTTTGCCACAGCCACACGTGCAGGAACCTTCATCTTGAATATTCCACTTCCTGATCAAAGTCCCTTTCTCAAAATTCTAAAAATGGGAATTTGGTTATTTGCCTGGGTTTAGAGTTCTAGGTGGGAAATCAGCACCCTTCCGTGTTTGTCGCTGTTGTTTTCCCCCAGTGTAGCTGAAGGATATGGAAAATAACATCCCCCAAGAAAAGGGAAATGACACCCCCAGGGAGAAAAGGAGGCCAGTGTGATCCAGGAGGGGAGGAGGGGAAGGGAAACACTGGGCCCTGCGCTCTGGGCTTCACACTTCCCCAGTGACACTGGGTCCTGGGTAGAGAAGGCAAACCACCTGCTCTGGGCTCTGGACTTTCATCCCAGTAACAATGAGTTTCAAGCTTTTACAACCGTTTTCCTGAGTTAGATTTTTTTAAATTGCACAACTAGTTTCCTGACTGCCCAGCTGGCATGGCCTCAGTCTCTAATGATTAAGTCTCCCTAAACATTCTGCTATGGTTAAGTCTCACTAAGACCTACAAAACACAGACCCATCTTGTAACCAGTTGCCATTTTCTCCCCTGAAAATGTACCATTCCACCGCGGCTTAAGACAGCTGCTGATCCATTGAGCTCTGCTCCCATTTCAGTTATTTTTGCTTACAGTAGTTATTTGAGAAACCTGAAGAAATTCTGTCTCTCTTTGTGACCCATTTTTTCATCTTGTTTCTTTGTTTCCTCACTCTGGAAGTCTGTAGACCCTTCTCTTTGTTCTCAGTGCTCTGAACTTTCTCAATGGTATATCCCTTGGGGTAGGTCTATTTTCTTGTCAATTATGTTTGTTTGTGTGAGTTTTTGGATATTTTAGTTTTTTGGTTCTGGGAAATTGAACCCAGGGCCTCATGCACACTAAGCCCATGCTCTACCACAGAGCTGCATCCCCAGCCCCAAGGGTGGGTCTATTTTCCTCCACTGTGTTGGACATTTTCACTCCTGCAGTCCCTTCTGTAAGGTAAAAAACAGCTCTTTTGTAATTTTCACATCCCCTCTCTAAAAGCCCAAGGCAGTTCCTGCCCCAGGGGGTTCCTCTCCCGAATCTTCCACCTAGGAAACAAAGCCTAACTGCTCAGGTTAGCACATCAAAAGAAGACCACTACTGCTTATCTGCCCCCAATTTTAAAGTGACCAATCCCTAGCTCGCCCTGCGGTTTTGTAGTGGGCTCTATAAAATCCCTCCCCCGCGTCCCCTCTTTCTTTTTTTCCTCTTTCGTTCGCCCGGTCGCCCACTCCCCTGAATAAAGCATCTCCTGGCTGTACAGAGGTGTTCGTGTCTGGCTGGCCGCTACCCTAACACCTTCAATCGGGAAACTCTGATCTACAGGTCTGAAAAATGTCTTGAATTCTTTCAGTGACAATGTCCTTCCCTCTGTTTATTGTTCTTTCCTTCTGGTTCTAAAAAATAGACACTAGATCTCCTGGACTACTCCTCTACTTTTCAAAAAACCTTTTTTTTTACTAGTCTTTATCATTTTTTTTTCTTTTTGCTCTATCCTTTACTTTAGGCAATTTCATCACCTTTATTTCCCAACTTCTAATTTTCATTTTTTTAATTTCCAAGAAGTGCTCTATGAACACTCCTGTGTGTGTGTGTGTGTGTGTGTGTGTGTGTGTGGTTCTGGGAGGATTGAACCCATGGCCTTGTGCATGAAAGGCAAGCACTCTACCAACTGAGCTATATCCCTAGCCCCTGAACACTCCTTTTTAATAGCAACCTAATCTTGTTTCATGGTTCCCATATAATCTCCTTTTTCTATGGGAATTTTAATGTCTTTTTGTGGTACTATTATTTTTTTTCTCCCTAAAATAGTCCTAACTTCTTCTCAGGGGCTTTTGTTTATTTTGCATTTTGATATCTACCATTTATGTTAAAGATTTTCTTCAGTTATCTTGGTTACCTCCTCATAAGACTAATAACGAATAAATTAAAACACTGTAAAGGGGGCTGAAGACGTAGCTTAGTGGTAGAACACTAGCCTAGCATCGGTGAGGCTGAGTTCAATCCTTGACACTGCAAACAGACACACATACACACACACACACAGTAAAAATAAATACTGTTTTGTATGGAAAAATAAAAAAGAATAAGCTACAAAGGCAAAAGAATGCTTACAAGGTATTTTTAAATAAAGCTGTTTTCACTTACATGATGTAATTTTAAAACTTGAACTCACTTAGCCTACTTATTGCTGAACATATTTTCCAAAATGTTCTCCATTTTCTTGCATACCTTGAGATATATCAAATACCTAAAGCTGCAATTATAATAGTAACTTTCATTTAGGAAAAGGACACGAAATCTACCAATTTCACATATCACTTTCTTCACAGTAATTGCCTCATTATTGCCAAAAAAGGGTTGTTTTTTCTTTAAAAAAAAAAAAAAACTACCTAAAGGATGGTTTTATGATAGTTATATGTACATAATTACCTCATTTATACAAAACCCCAAAGTCTAGAGAAAACAAAGACAATTTAGTACAATTTCAACCTAATCCCCCATCATTTGTAAGCTTGTAATATGAAGGCAGAATAAAGCAGAAAAAATGAATTTACTTGTTTTTCCACTAGCCTCAATTGGCCGTCCCACATCAGTCTCCTTTGTCAGTGCTCTCTTCTGTCAACTCCTAAGTGCTTTCTAATTTTTTGTTTGTTGGTTGGTACCAGGGATTGAACCCAGGGGGTGCTTAACAACTGAGTTACATCTTCAATCCTTTTTTTTTTTTTTTTTTGGTACCAGGCATTAAACTCAGGGGTACTCGACCACTGAGCCATCCCCAGCCCTATTTTATGTAGAGACAGGGTCTCACTGAGTTGCTTAGCGCCTTGCCCTTGCTGAGGCTGGCTTTGAACTTGCAATTCTATTGTCTCAACCTTCCAAAGTGCTGGGATTACAGGCATGTGCCACTGCACCCGGCTGTTTTTTTTTTTTTTTTTCTTCTTCTTAAACTTTTTGAGAACTGTTCTCGCTAAGTTGCTTAGGGCCTTGATAAGTTGCTAATGCTGACTGTGAACTTGTAATCTTCCTGCCTCAGCCTCCTGAACTGCTGGGATTACAGGTGTGCACGTCCATGCCCAGCAATGCCGGACTTTCTTAGGACTTTGTAAAGCTCTCCTCTCCTTCCTTTAATCCCTATTCCCAATGTAATTGAATTAATTCCTGTGGTTTTAAATACAATCACAATGCTGCTGACACCTCTAATTCAGGGCCACATCCAACTGCCAAACCAACCTCTTAATTTTAATGTCTTAACAAAATCCAACTTTCTTAATATGTTCAAAACCCACCCCTGGATTTCTAGCTCCTGCCTCATTACCCCCACCACTGTCTACTATCACCATGTGTTATGGTTTAGGTATGAAGTGCCCCCCAAAAATCTCATGTATGAGACAATGCAAGAAAGCGTAAAGGTGGAATGATTGGGTTATGATAGCCTTAACCCAATCAGTGAATTAATCCCCTGATAGGGATTAACTGGGTGGTGACTATAGGCAGGTAGGGTGTGACTGAAGGCGGTGGGTCACTGGTCACTAGGCATGTGCATTTGGGGTATGTATTTGAATCTAGTGAGTGTAGCCCTCCCCCCCCCCTTCCTGGTGTGATGTCTTGGACCACTTTTCTCTGCCATACTCTTACACCATGATGTCCTGCCTCATTTTAGGCTCTGAGGATTGGAGTCAGTGGAATGAGAGTCTCTGGAATAAGATCTCTGAAACCGCGAGCCTCAAAATAAACTTTTCCTCTGCTAAAATTCTTGTTGTCAGGTCTTCTGGTCATGGTGGTGAAAAAGTTAACCATCTAATTGGCACCATCATCTGTGAATGGGCACACCATTCAAACCATTCTTCCTTTTTACCTTTTACTCAAATAGCCAGTCAACCCATAACCCAGTCAATTCCAAATCCAAGATGTGTCTTGAGTACATCTGCTTCACTTCAAACTCATTGCCAACAAAAGTCAAGAACAACCTTATCTCTCACCAGAAGCAAAGCAACTACCCTCCAATTGGTCTCCTCACTTTTACTTCTGGATCCTCCAAACCAACCCCCAAAGAGCAACTAGAGTGATCTGAAGATGAAAATCAGAACAAGTCACTCACTCCCCCAGCTAAAAACTTCCATATGTTCTCATTGTACTTAAAGTCCACTCTGAACACCTTCTGGCCCCTGTGATCTGGCCCCTGGCCATCTCCCCAGCCATGTTCCCAACCACTCTACATTAGTGGGAAAGGCTTTCCCCACCTCCAGGCCTTTGAGTCTGCTGTGCCCGACCTGAAATGGCCTTTTTCCATTTCGTTTTTTGTTTTGTTTTTAACACTCAATTTGGAAGAATTGGAATAATGTATAATATTCCATCCTCCAGCTTTAACAACCCTCAATACATGGTCATTTTATTTCCTCTATCCTTCCTCACTTTGGGGGAATGTGGAAAGGAGTTAGAATATGTTAAAACTGATGGAAGATATCCTGCCATCTCACCATAAGAACTTCATCTCTAAAGGGCATGGCCTCTTCCCACATAACCACACACCATTGTCACAGCCAACAATTCCTTATAGAGCATAATCCAGTCCAGCTCTTCACATAGCTCTTTCTCATTCCTTAGGCCACCTTCTCTAGCTACCTACCTTTAGGTCCCACATCTATTATTCCCCGTGCTGCTCGTTCATGTTTTCTTTAGGACCCTTGTTAAACTTTGTAGCCATAATGTTGCTTTCTTGTTTCACTGGGCTTTATTTTTCCTGTCTCCCTCATTAGAATATAAGTTTCCCGAGGGGAAATATTATATTTGTCTTGTTCATCATTGAATCCTCATCACAACTGAGAAGGTCACCCTGGCAACCAAGGACTTGACCCACAGAGTATGGAGATGGTTAAATATGGCACCAATTGGGGCAAAATAGAAGGGCAGCCAACAAGAGTATAGCTCATATGTGTTAACAAAGAAAACAACAATGCATAAACAGGCTAAAATTAATAAAAAGTCATGATCCCTTGCCCAATTCCTGAGCCTATGCCAGTTTTCAGACCCAGAACCTAGTAACTAAAGAGGTAGCAGGACTCTCAGGAGGAAGGATCTAAAACACAATGGTAAATATATACTGTAATGATGTGCCCTGTCCTTTCCCAATGGGGCCTATGGTCATCTACTCGGGGGACTATTAGTGAGGAAGGGGGATACCCAGACATTTATGGGACTATTAGAACAAAATCAGTGTTATAAGTGACACCTAAAGATCCCACTAGAGTGAGGGCACACAGGACCCAATGTCTTGCTTATAGAAGATCTCCTAGGTCTGTGAACTCAGCCAGGGGTCATTTCTCTGGTCACCAAAAGTATAATGGCTTTGACTACTTAGAAGTTTGGGAACATCCACATTAGGTTCTAGGCCTGTGGGTAAGAACTATCACAGTGGGGAAGGCCAAACTGATGCCTCTGGAACTGCACCTAAGTAAATAAAACATCACAGCCCAGGGGGGATGGTGGGGATGCAGGAATGGTGGTCCCTATCAAATCTCCATTTAATTCACAGGTCTGGCACCTAGAGAAACTGGGTGGATTCTAGAAAATGACTATCAATTTTGTAAGCTCCACAAAGTAGCAGTCAAGCTGCCATGCAAGTGTGGTATCTTTGCTAGAACAGCCTCATGTCCAGGGAATGTGGCAACTGGTTGTGTTGAGTGTTTTCTATCTCAATCAGGAAAAAGGATCAGGACATTCACATGTACATGGAACAGAAAATAATATACACAGGGCAAAGGTAATTCTCTTGATCTCTGTCATGATATATTCAGAATAGATCAAGGACATCTGGATTGCCCATATAACATCACAATGATCCATTGTCTCAGATCGGGAAACTATGACCTGTGGGCCAAATATGGCTTGTGTGAATTCAAGGGATGTATGCAAACTCTGTCCTTTCTGCTCAATATTGCTACAATCCTAAAACTGCTCTAAAAATAAAGTTTATTACTTTAAATAAAAAGATTATTTTATAATATATGAACATTATACAGAGTTCAAATTTTAATGTCCATAAATAACATTTTGTTGAAATACAGACATGCCTGAGTTAAGCAGCTAAGACAGAGACCATATGACCTCAAAAGCCTAAAATACTACCTGACCCTTTACAGAAAAAGTGTGCCAGATGGCACCTTAGTGACCAAGAGATGGCCATACACTGTAGGTCTGGTAAGAAGGTATGTGATAAGCCCTATGAAGATTCAGAGACCTGAATCGACATTAAAGTTTTTAGGGATCCAGTGGTCAGTGGCATGCTGGGATATCCCACCAAATAAAAAAAAAAAATACATCTTGCATCCTCTACTACAAAGAAAGAAACTCAATTCCTGTTAGGTCATGTGGGTTCCTAGGGGCAATACATTCCACACTCAGGAATACTCTTCAGACTGACACAAAAAGATACCAACTTTGAGTGGTGCCTGGAACAGGAAAAGACTTGGCAACAGGTCCAGACCATAGTGCAAACAGCCAGGCCACCTGGCCTAGAGGATCCAGCAGACCCTATGTTTGGAGGTATCAGTGGTAGAAAAGACTTATGGCAAGTCCCAAGTGGCACAGTTTCCAGAATTCTATAGCAAGGCCATGCCATCTGTAGCAAAAAGTTATATACATATTAAAAACAGCTCCTGGCAATCTCCTGAGCTCTGGTAGAGAGTGAACAATTGAACAAGGGATGCCAAGTGAGTAACCACCCATAACTATAAATCATGAGCTCAGTAACAGTTCCCACACAACATGAAGTCTGGAAGACCTGGTAGTAGGCTATTGTATGATGAAAATACTAGATCTGAGATGGAACCTGAGCAGGACCAAAGGACGCAAGATGGCTCCATGCACAGGTCTTCCAGACCCCCACGTCATCTACCAAGGTTGCACCAGTACCCCTCCCTGTGCTCAACAGGACTTGTGTATGATCAGTTAAAGAAAGAGGAAAGAGCCCAAGTTTAGTGTATAGATCTTTTGGTTTGATTTGTGGGTTCAGGTTGAAAACAGACAGCAGCTGAATTATAGCCTTGCTCCAGGATGGCCTTGGAACACAGCAATGAAAAGTCTTCCTAAGGGGCAGAGCTTTAAGAGCTGCAACTGGTCATGAACTCTGTATGAAACAAAAAGTGACCCACAAAGCCTCAGCCAGCAGTGCTATCCAGCAGCTTGAACAGGGCTTGATCCTCAGGCATGGATTTTTACACAATAAATAATTAGACCAGGGCTGGGGTTGTGGCTCAGTGGCCAGAGCGCTTGCCTCGCACATGTGAGGCACTGGGTTCAATCCTCAGCACCACATTAAAAAATAAATAAATAAATAAAAGAAAACAAAGATATTTTTTAAAAAATAAAAATAAAAATAAAATAAAATAAATAATTAGACCAGGTGGTTCCACTCATGTGCAAAAGAGGAGCAGAAATGGGCCCATGACTGCTGTCAGGCCATGTACCCTGCCATCCCAAATCAGCCAGCCTGCCCATGCTGGGATGGCACCAGCTTAGAGACAAGGCACACTCCAGAATGGAGTACCATCCTCCAAATGCAGTGACCGGCTGAGTCAGAGACTTTCACATGCCTCTGTCTTCATGGAAAAAAATATATGGGTCTGGCAACCAATGTATAGAGGTGGAGTGGCCCCACTTAACAATCTTTAAAATATTTTTTAGTTGTTGATGGACCTTTATTTTATTCATTTATTTATATGCGGTGCTGAGAATCAAACCCAGTGCCTCATACATGTGAGGCAAGCGCTCTACCACTGAGCCACAACCCCAGTACCCCCGCCCCCACTTATTCTCAATGACTCAGTAGGGGGTTTGAGCTTCCTGTCTTCACAACTCTGGTGTCTAGTGGGTCAGAAGTCCTGGTTCCCAAAGGAGAGTACTCTTGCCAGGTGCAGAGCAAGGATCCAATTGACCTACATGTTTTGGCCGCCACTTCGGACTCCTTATGTCCAAGGACCAGCAGATAAGAGAAGTCACCATCTCCGCAGGGCAACTGAGACCAGCAGAAGTGATGGCTGAGGTCTACTAAATAAACACTTGCGGAAGGAAAGCTGGGCGGGAAGGAAGACCGCTGAATCCTCGGTGCAACAACTCACAGTGCCTAACCAACAGGCTCCCAATAAAGCGCTGAAAGAAGTGTTTCTAGCTTTGACTTGACAGCAGTGTGTTGAATGTTTTAATACCCCACACGCGCTTGAACCTTCTGGAAGAAATGTTTTCTAACTCATCAAGGAACAAGGCCCTCTGACACTCAGAGTACACCCCCTCACCGGGGGGCTCCCACCCTTGCTCCTGCACCGCCTCTGGCTCCGCAAACCCGCACCCTGCGCTCTCCACCTCAAGACCAGCCCAGACCCGGCCCAGACCCGGCCCAGACCCGGCCCAGACCTGGCCCAGACCCAGCTCACCGTCTCCGGGCTTCCAGGCGCGCAGCGATGCGGAGGCGCCGGGCCTGGATCCGCTCCTGCGGGTTATCAGAATATACCGAGGGCTCGAGATTCGGGGTGGATGAGCGTTCTTCCACAGTCTGCTCCAGGACGGCTATGGACCCCGACGGATTCATGGCGGGAGCGGTCCTCAGGCAGCTCCGCCTGGACCGCCTCCCGGTTGCTAGAAACAAGCCGTTGCCAGGGAATAGCAGTCACCTGACCTGCAGTCGGCGAGGTTGCGCGCGCGGCTCTTCAGGCCCCGCCCACTGTTGCTCTCAATGTCGTAGCTTTAGGCTTTATTCCTCTGTCCTGAAGTTAGAATGGGAGTACTGTCCTGGTCCCCACAAGGACCCAGTCATACTAGCGGAGATTGTGGAGTCTCAGCATGAGATTAGAAGACTAAAGAGCTGGACTAAATTGTGCTTCCTCACTTGGTGACCCACGCATTCATCAAATGAATATTCCTAAAAATCATATTCATCAAATATAATCGAATGCCTACTATATGCCAAGCACTGTACTAGAGCTAAGGACACTGGCATCGTCCTTTCCTTATGGAGAGTACAGAGTAACAGTTTCACTCTGAGCCTCCTGCCTCTGAAGTAGGAACTAACGTATATTGCATCCTTACAATCCATTAATTTTTGAGCTCCTGTTGATGCACTGGGTCCTAGAATGTGAAACCACCCTGCTATCGATAAATTGATATCCAACAAGAAATTGTCTTCTGTAGCCGTTTTCAGTAGGAATAAAACCTAAAACAACCTCATCATCACCACCTACAATCATAGATTTATAGAAAAGGAAAGGGGGATAGAGGAAAATGGTACAAGGGGCGGGGTAGGAATACAAAAGCACTATTAAAATCTCACAGAAGGGGCTGGGATTGTAGCTCAGTGGTAGAGCACTTGCCTCGCATGCCAAGCGTGAGGCCCTGGGTTCCATCCTCAGCACCACTTACAAAGCAATAAAAGAAAGACACTGTGTCCATCTACAACTAAAAAAAGTTAAAAAAAATAAAAATAAAAATCCTCACAGAAGCTGGGCATGGTGGTGATGCATACCTGTAATCCCAGTAACTCAGTAGGCTGGCTAAGACAGGAGGATTCCAAGTTTAAGGTCGGCCTCAGAAACTTAGCCAGATCCTGCCTCAAAAATAAATAAATGGGGATGTAGCTTAGTGGTAAAGCACTGCTGGGTTCAATCCCCAGTACCTAAATAAAGAAATACATTGTTTCCAGAAAGACTCTTATTTCCTGGGCATTTTAATGTCTTGTCAACAAAAAGTATTCTCATTAAGAATTAAAACCCTTGGGGCTGGGGTTATGGTGCAGTGGTAGCGTGCTCGCCTAGCACGCTTGAGGCACTGGGTTCGATCCTCAGCACCACATAAAAATAAAATAAAGATATTCTGTCCACTTACAACTAAAAAATAAATACTTTAAAAAAAAAAGAATTAAAACCTTTGGGGCTGGGGTTGTGGCTCAGTGGTAGAGTGCTTGTCTGGCATGTGTGGGGCACTGGGTTCGATCCTCAGTACCACATAAAATAAATAAATAAAGGTATTGTGTCCATCTACAACTAAAAAAATATTTAAAAAAGAATTAAAACCCTTAATATAAAAATCAAACTGAATACCATTTGAAGGATCTTGTCCCATCAATCTGTGGGAAACTAATGAAATGACAGTGGCATAATGACAAAATAAAGGGACTAGTCCTGGACCTTGCCCTGCCACCTTGGGCAAGTCACAACTTTTTGAGGTCTATTTTCTACTTAAGTTGTATTTGCTGTCTTTCTACTGAACTCAGTCAGGACAAGAAGCCCTTTGATGCATAAGACCTGCCACGAGGCAAATAGAGTGCGTTTTTAAAATCAATTTTTCCAAGTCTGCAAGTAGTAGAGAACATGGAACAGCCTAAAGAGTCCAACTATGCCTAGATCTTTGTCCCATACTTGGCCAGGTGTTGGTGGCAGTGGTGATGAGTATTGCTGCTAGGCTTCAGGCCCCTCTGCCAAATCTCTGCTTTGATTGTACCTCAAGTGTTAAACCTTTCTGGGAGTCACTGAATACAGATAATGTAGATTATCTAGCATTGATTACAGATAATGTATATGTACTCTGTACCATCAGAGCAAGGTACAGTTCTGACCACATACTGCCAGGTTCTGGTCCATGTTTCCACCATCCCTAAGAAGAAAAGCAAGTTCATGTGTGCACATGGCCTTAACTAGGAACAGGATACCATGAGAAAGTCAGTGGGAATCAGGTGTTACACAAGAAAGAGGTGAGAGAGCAAAGGTATCATTCGAGTCCATGAAGAGTACCCAGTGGCACCAAAGATGACCCAGATACCACCCCAGACATCATCTGCAATAAGGAAGCTGACTCTATTTTTCTATTTGACTACAGGTTTTGGAGCCTCACCCTCTTTCTTCTCTTGGGACAACTTGTGAAGAGGAGAGGTGCACTTACCTAGCATGTGCAAGGCCCTGGATTCCATCCCCAGCACCTGCCCAAAAGTTCTTTGCTGGCAGGAGATTCCCACAATATGCTGGGTGCGGTGGCACATGCCTGTAATCCCAGCAGCTCAGGAGGCTGAAGCAGGAGTATCGCAAGTTCAAAGCCAGCCTCAGCAAAAGTGAGGCGCTAAGCAACTCAATGAGATCCTATCTCTAAATAAAACACAAAATAGGGCTGGGGATACAGCTCAGTGGTTAAATGCCCCTGAGTTCAATCCGGGTACTTCCTCCCCCCCCAAAAAAGAGATTCCCACAGTGTGTGCTGGACACCCTCATCTAGAATCACACCAGCACAATAAAAGCCACAGGTAGTTTCCTTTCTTGGCCAGCTGGGAGAACTTCTTTGCTCTTGCAGACAGCCTCAATTATGTAATGAAGCTTTTTAATAGTTGTGGAAAACAGTGTTGTTCACCGCTAAAAGGGCACCTTTCAGGAGGACATTCAGCCACTACCTATTAACTGTTGAATTCGCACGTGCATTGACTAGGCATTTCTACTTAACAGAATCATCCTTAGGAGATAATGGATCTAGGTTATACAGCTCCTTGGAGTTGTAAATGTTTAATTCAATACTGTATACATATCACCTAACATAATACCTGGCTCAACAGGAAGTGCTCAACAAATATTTGCTGAGTGAAAGAAATGCTCACAGGACATCTTGGAGAGCATTTTGAAGGTTCATTGGGTGAAGTGGGGGAAGGAGAAAGCATGCAGAGAGGAGTAATCTGTGCCCCTTAGGTTAGTTCAGATGGTCCAGCCATTATTATATGTGCATTTTAGTTAATATTGCAGGGTATTAAATGATAATACCCAAAGTTGGTTAGAAGTAGCAAAATAATCCCTACATCAATATCCTTTTGTTGGTTTTAAGGAAGAACTGCCTTCTGGGAATGACCTTTGTTAATCCACCTCTAGAATCCTCAACTGAGTCACTGGAATGGTGAAGAGGAATAAGAGGGAGAGTGAGGGGAAGAGCTCTTGGCTACTATGTCCATATCCGGAAGAAAGCTTTAGATTATAACCATAGATCCACATGTACATTTTTGGTAAAATACTCTTGCTTTTTTTCTTTTCTTTTCTTTTTTGGTACCAGGGATTGAACTCAGGAATACTTGACTACTGAGCTACATCCCCAGCCCTATTTTGTGTTTTATTTAGAGACAGTCCCTCACTGAGTTGCTTAGCACCTTCCTGTTGCTGAGGCTGGCTTTGAACTCATGATTCTCCTGTCTCAACTTCCCAAAGTGCTGGGATTACAGGCATGTACCACCGCATCTAGCTAATACTTGTGTTTATTGTGTACAAAGTTTATACTTTATTTCACAACATATAAGCTTTCTTTTTTTAAAATATTTTTTAGTTATACATGGACACAGTGTCTTTATTTGGTTTACTTATTTTTTTGTGGTGCTGAGGATCAAACCCAGTGCCTCACACATGCCAGTCAAGCGCTCTGCCACTGAGCCACAGCCTCAGCCCAACATATAAGCTTTCTAGATGTCCTGAAGTATATCATAAAAAGTAGAGCTAGTGAATTAGCCAACTGGTGAATCTTTTTGTTATAACTGAGAGGTGCATCTTGGGCATGGTATTGTTTATCTCTGGGCAGCGTGTAGCAGGACTTGTTCATTAGGCTGCAGCAGAAAGACACAGGGAGAGTTGGGAGCCAGCGCTCAAGGATTTACACTGGATGTGAGCCATTGAAGCATGTGGATCTTCTGGCTGTCCTACAGGAATACTTTAATTCACTGGGAACATGCCTTCTTGTTAATATTTTAGTAGTAAAAATCTAAAAGTGAACCATCTTAGAACACCATGCTTGGTGTATTCTGTTGCCTTGTCTCATTTTACATTGAGCATTAAGGGAATGCTTTATTGTAGTTGTAGCTCTGCCAACATGTCTATCTGGAAGCCTGTTGCCATTTCTGTCTTCAGTGAAATTTTAGTCCCCAAGAAAGGATTACAACAGATTTGAGTTGGTGTAGTGTACTCTTTTTTTTATATATATATATTTATTTATTTTTTCAGTTGTAGGTGGACAGAATATCTTTATTTTATTTTTATGTGGTGCTGAGGGTCGAACCCAGTGCCTCACGCGTGCTAAGTGAGCACGCTACCACTGCACCATAACCTCAGCCCTGTAGCGTACTCTTGGTTATCATTAAATAGTTATGTAGCTTTCGGATTTTGAATTGGTGAACATTCATGAAGTGTGGAAAAACATGATACCCACTCTGACCTCAATCACACAAAATGGGACATTGTGTGTACACGCATGACCTAAAGAACACGTCCAATTGATGTTTGTAATTGAATGATGTTATTCTTTGCTTGTTTTCTTGTTTCCTATAATGCACCTATTAACTTTTTAAAAAATCAAAGCAATTTAAAAAGTTGGGGAAAAAATGTACACAGATAGCTGGGCATGGTGGCACGTGCCTATAATCCTAGCACCTCAGGAGGCTAAGGCAGGGAGGATCTTAAGTTCAAGGCCAGCCTCCGCAACTTAGCAAGACCCCGTGTCAAACTAAAATAAAAATAAAAAAAGGACTAGGGTTGTGCCTCAGTGGTTAAGTGTCCCTGGGTTCAATCCCTGGCAACCCCTGGCCCTGAAAATCTATATGGTTACTCTACTTACCGTATTGAAAACTGGATATGATTCAAAGAATCAATAGGTAACTGATAAAGCATTCATGGGATGAAACACAATTTAAGAATAAAAATGATCCCAAATACCTCAAAACATATATTAAATGAGAAAAGGAAGATGCAATGGAACATATGAAGTGTGACCCCAGCTTTATCTGAAATACCAAGACAGTGTAAAGAAGAAAAACGGTGAAGTCCACAAGGCAACGAATATTTCTGGGGCCTGTGTTTATGGGTGACTTGTGTTATTTTTATTCTAAAAAACACTTTTACCATAAACATGTCACTTAAATAATTATTAAATAAAGTTTGCTTTATTTTTTTTTATTGGGGGGGGAGGGGTGGGTACTAGGGATTGAATCTCTGAGCCACCTTCCCAGATCCTTTTTTTTAAAATTTTGAGACAAGATCTAAGTTGCTCAGGGCCTAAATTGCTGAGGCTGGCTTTGAACTTGTGTACCTCCTGCCTCAGCCTCCCAAGCCACTGGGATTACAAGTGTGTGCCAACATGCCCAGCTTATTCTTTTTTTTCTTAATGAGAGGTGACAGATCCTGAAGAGACAAAGGCAGGCAAGAATACAGTTGTCACAGCTGAATGATTTAGGGATGTTCACCTTGATGAACCAACAGCACCCAATCTGTTCCTTAAATGACAGGCTGTAATCCAAAAGTGAACCTGCTTTGAGAAATGATTTACAATAATTAAGTCCACAGGAGAAAAACATATGGAATTAGTTAATTTTGGCCAGAAACTATAATCATTACACAGCACTATGTTCACACTTGTGATCAGCCCATCTCTTGGACTGATCTATGAAGGGAGCCAAACTACAGTTGGGAAGTTCTTTGATATGTAACATTGTTATAAATTCAGGGGCCTGCAATGTATATAACTGGACACAAAGAACAGATGGGTCAGGGCTGGGGTCATGGCTCAGTGGTAGAGTGCTTACCCCTCACGCGTGAGGCACTGGGTTTGATCCTCAGCACCACATACAAAATACATACATAAATAAATAAAATAAAGGTTGTTTTAAAAAGAAAATGATTTTTAAAAAAAGAACAGATGGGTCAAGTCCTTAGAATATGGTACCCTCATCCCTGAGTAGATAGGTTTTGAGCAATAATTGAAAAATAATCTGGCTATATGTGCTTCCTTTGCTGGGCTGACTTGGCCATCTACTTTCAGCTCATACAGTCTTTATTATATAAAAAGGGGAGGGGGTGATGTTGATCTTTTCACAAGTCATATAGTTCTACATCTATTTTATACTAAATCACTTTAACTGGACTTTGGGGATATTGGCAAACATTTGGGTAACTTCTTGATGTTCATCAAATATTTGGGTAACTTCTTGGTTTATTGCTATGTTCCAGTTTGTCACTTTTACTAGACTTCACAAGCAATCTTGTTTTATTCAATTTTGGTTATTTATTGAACTGCCTCATCATTATCTTCAAAAGGTACAAAGAATGGAACAGAGAAAGCAGGGAAGTCAGGAGTTGTAGTCATATTATATGGCCTAGAAAAAAGTTGAAAGGTAAAAAATAACAGGATGAGGTATTAGTTAAAACCAAGAATCTGGGGCTGGGCTTGTGGCTCAGTGGTAGAATGCTCGCCCAGCACATGTAAGGCACTGCGTTTGATCCTCAGCACCATATAAAAATAAATAAATAATGAAGGTATTGTGTCCATCTACAACTAAAAATATTAGGAAAAAAAAAACCCAAGCACCTACCTTAGACCACTCACCCAGCCTGCATTATCCTCATATAGCATAATTGTAATGAAATTACAATTATGTAATGAAATTGTAATGAAAACTAACACCATTATGTTAACACTTTCTGTGGGGGAAATGCCTTTGAGGAGGAAATCATCACCTTACAAACTAATTTAAGTGTGACACAGTTATTATGATTATTATTACGTATGTATCTCCCAGCACCCACTTCTGGGAGAGTCAAGAGCAGTGTACTATGAATAACTCTTACTGCCACTATCTCCCATTCTCTGAAATAAGTCACAAGACCAAAGAGAAAAGAGGAAAAAAAAAAAAAGGAAAAAAAATTTTTTTTAAATGGTTTGCTTTAGAACAATCATTCTGACAGTGGCTGGACATTATTTTTCCATCATGGCTCCCTCCCCTTTTAAACCTTCCAAGGAACAATAAAAAAGACAACTTGAAAACAATTAAAAGGATTTAAAAATTATTTACTCTTTTATTACAATAAATATTTATCGATAAAACAATTAAACGATTTTAAACTAAAACCTACTGCATTACTTTGGGGTTCATAGCAGCAGAAATAAAACATAAATCCAGTTGAAAGGTCAAGGCTTCTAGAATCCAGTGACAAGAAACAATCAGGTCTTGATTATCTGGGCTAGCAGCGGGGAACAGTAGTAATACAGAAATGGAAAAATAACATTAAAATGCAATGAAATTGTACATCAAATTGTCTGAGACTTTACAACATTCTGGTGAAGTAATTTAAGCAAGTTGCAAAGATCCACTTCCACAAGAGTGAGAGTTCTCCCCAGGGCAGCCCAGGGAAATGACTCTCCCAGAGCCACCTTCTAGCCAGAAATAGGCTCCTATGGGGCAGAGCTGGTGGTGGGAGCAGCCATGTTCTGGAAAACCATCTTTATAGCTCACACAATCCCTGGTGAAAGGGATGTAAAAAGTGACATATTTTAAAGGGCTTTCTCAAAGACTGAGATGAACCGGAAGGAAGAAAGGCTATGGCTCCAGACCAGGAAGAGGCTTCAGAGTTACAGGCATGCACACACCAAGTTCACATGAAGAAACAATCTAATGACGGCAAATCATCTAGCTGATAATTAAGAGCAGACCTCATGTATATATGATATCATACATACATATGCAGAGAATATGTGTACATATTAAATATATAAACAAAGCACACATAACCAAATAAAACAAATGTTACAATGAACACAGCAAGTCCTAGAAAGACCAGTTACTAATATGTTCAATTAAACTATCTGAAAGGGAAAAGATTTTATGCTCCTCTTCAGCTTTCTAATATATTCTCTACTTACAGCAAACACATTCCACCCGCTCCAGCAGTGCTATTTCTAGGTACCTGAGAAGGAATGAATTATCCTCTTCTTTCAGAATATTACAAAAGGCCAACTGTAACAGGGCTGAGCTACACAACTCAATAATTGACTTGGCCATGATTCCTACCACCTATTCTTAGTCACAGAGCATGAAACCCCACTCAGCAAAGTATCAATTTCTTTTTCTACAACCGGTCACAAATTGAATCCATTGTGTCAGATGGGAAGGGAAAGGGCAAAGGCAGGCAGCAGGGAGTATATACCTTGGCAATTAATCCCTGCCTTCCCCTTGACCCACAGGTTATCTGATTTTAAAATATTGGAATCTGGAGTTCAATACTGAATTCAGCTTTCTTGGGATATCTTGAAATGAGCAAATCATTATATGCAGCTAGGTCTTTATCTCCTGAATGGATGCACTAATGAGGTCAATTTATCTAAACAAAATAACCTACAAAAAAAGTAATACTGTAAACAGTCTCAATTAGTAGTTATTAAGCTTAAAGTCTGACACTGAATAACAGTAATTTATATTGATGATGCAGGAGTCACAGATCTTACCAAATCAAATCAGGCTTCTTGTATAATCTGGTTAGTAATATCAATACCATACTAACAAAACATGTTTCAGGTCAAGAATTTACTCTTCAGACATTAAAAATTGCTCATCAAGAATTTCACAATCTAGGTGGCCAGGCGCGTCTGTAATCCCAGTGGCTCAGGAGGCTGAGGCAGGAGGGTCACGAGTTAAAAGCCAGCCTCAGCAAAAGCGAGGTGCAAAGCAACTCAGTGAGACCCTGTCTCTAAATAAAATACAAAATAGGGCTGGGGATATATGGCTAAGTGGTTGAGCACCCCTGAGTTCAATTCCTGGCACCCCTCTCCCAAAAAAGAACATCACAATCTAGAATTCATGGCCAATTATATATGACTTAATAAAAACCCCTAATCAGCTCTAATTTTAACTGTTACCTATAGAAACTGCTCAAGAGAAGACCTTACATAGCGAAAGAGACCTAAGATACCCATGGCACTTAGCCACCCTGTATCTTCAATACTCTCTCTGATTTCAATTTTTTGTGTATGTGTTGCCAAAGTGAGCATTCCATCACTATTTCAATGTTGCATTTAGGTTCTTGATGGCCATGATCTAATCTGCTTGCTTTAAAAACAGCACTACTCTGATTTAGCCCAGCTTTCTAAGAATGATTCTCTGAAAAGGAAGATAATGTAAATGGTCTGTGGAAGAACAAAACCACCCTTCTGTTGTATCCAAATGGATTTTCCTAGAAAGACAAACTCTTGCTAAAGTATTTGCAAATCAGTCCATGTGGTACTTTCCAGTTCTGGGAACCTGGTCTTCTTGACCAAAAAGGCAACATAACCCCCTTGATCAGGCTACCTGCAAGGGTGCTCTGAATGGCAAAATGTTTTTTGCTACCCTAAATATGAACTCATTTAAGATCTGTCTGTATAAAGAGCAGATCTCTGCTTAAAAACAAACAAAAGTCTGTTAGATTACTAACTCTTACATATTTGTTTATTAAAGAGTAAAGCATATTACTAGCATGCAGGTTAAAAAGTAAGGTTATGCTTATTTTGTACTGTAGAAATGAATCAGCCAACAAATCCAATTTCCATGGCTCATGCAAGGAAGAAGCAAACGCATCACCACTTTCTCTGAAAAAGTTAAACAACCATGATTTACCATATATCCTAAAGTAACTGCCTGCCACATCAGTCATTTGTACCACTGTCAAAGATAAAGACCAAAATATATAAATCACATGGATTACATAATTAATAAAGGAAAATCAGAAATTTATGCAAGCTTCCTAAACTGCCCAGAGCATCACACGTTCAAGTTTCACAGTGATTAACTTAACACCACTTTACAGTTAAGACTGTCACTTTAAATGTACATGTCAAAGTGCTTCAAATGCAGCATACTAGTTAAAATTCTTCCTGGAAGGTTATAGTACTGGCAGCTAACTTAGTAAGGTTATTCACCCACAGGGTGTTCATGAAAGGGTAGCTGCCTTACAAAGATACCTCATGGGATAAAGAAAATTCTGGTCCGAGTTCACAAATTTTCTAAAGAGCAATTGATGGAGTCCAGAACTGAGGTCAAGATAAGGCCACTCTGAACACAGGCATCGATACAACCAAAGATTTCTGAATCAGTTTTTGGCTTATTTTGGGACCCAAAGTCAAAAGTCCCAGTCCATCAGGCTTACTTTTTCCCTCTGACACGTTCTCAGTCCTTGAACAGTCACAAGATCTAAGGCAATCAAGAAAATTTGAATGTAGCAAGATCTAGAAGCAACAAAACAAGACCTGAGTAGGCTGTCTCTGTTGTTAGTGGTGGCAGGTTGGGAGGAAACCCAGGTGAAGAATGAAAAACAATGAATTAATTCCAGTTAAAATATAAAAGGGTAAAGTGTCTTTGATTTAAATACCTCCAGATTATCTTTTTATTCTCTATTGATCACAAAGTGTGCCTTAGAAAACAAGGTATATTCTAAATGACTTTTGACTGACTACAAAATAAACCAGTTCAGCCGGGCACAGTGGCTCACACTTATAATCCCAGCACTTTGGGAGGATGAGACAGGAGAATCACGAGTTCAAAGCCAGCCTCAGCAACAGCGAGGTGCTAAGCAACTCAGTGAAACCCTGTCTCTACATAAAAAAAAAATTGGGCTGGGGATCTGGCTTAGTGGTCGAGTGCCCCTGAGTTCAATCTCCAGTACCAGGAAAAAACAAAAACAAAAAAACCAGATTTTTGAAAACTAAATACAGGAAACTTCCAAATTTGTGAAGCATTAGGGTGGTCCCCTTTTCCCTTTAAAACATATACTACGGGTTGGGGATGTAGCTCACTGGTACAGTGCTTGTCTAGTATGTACAAGGCTCTAGATTTAATCCCCAGCAACCTTAAAAAAAAAAAAAAAAAAAAGACACTATACCTTTTTCCTGTCAATTCCCTGAATACCCAGGCTGTGGGTGATAATCAACACTCTTTTGGTGTCTATTTGGAATTTGGGTAACTCCATACACACACTCCTCTTCCCAATATTTCTATATGAGAATAAATGACATATTGGTAGTAGTACAACATCCTAGACCACAATAAACATTTAACCTTCTTCCCAAAATTAGAATTGAAAGTATTTTAATCATAATATTAAAATGCTAAGGAAGAAATTTACCTTCTTATTTTGAAAGTTATACTCTCTATTGCCTGAAAACTGAAACCCATAAGCTGCCTCTATTACTATTTGTGAAGGAAAGATGCTTTGTAAGTTGTGGCAATTTCAAACTGTACAATACAGTGAGATTATGAATATTAAAGGATCAAAAAAGGCAGCAGTAGCATATTATTCCAGGTATTTTTAAACTTTTCTATCCCACATATCCCCTCAAATACAGGGGAATTATCTTCTTACAAGACTGAAGGGGCATTTTTCATGCCATAAGCTGAAAAGAAACCTTTTACAAGTATATGTGACTTTGGTCAGCAGAAACACAACGCAAACCTCTGGCCTGGCTAAGGCACTCTATCTGGAAGTACAGAAAACATGCATATGTGCTCCTGACCGTGGCACTGCTCCCCACAACACAGCTGGGGAGAAAGGCTGGGGTGTGAACTCACCCAAAACTTCATGCAGAAGCTTGAAGTATCTTTTAAACTTTGGAAAGGTTTGAGTGATGAGCATGACAGAAATGCACAGAGCTACTGGTAATTAAGTCCTGCGTCAGCTGCTGTATCACTATACAAAAAATGGGGGCTTTCAAGATGCACCATCAAGATGGCAGACTAAAACAAGAGAAAGTCAGCGGTATAGAAGATCAGCGGAAGTCCACAGTATTCTGGAATGGTCAATCGTTCAATTTCCCTTGTTGACAGCCTCCTTTCTTTCACCTATGGCATAATTCCTTACCAACACAGGAAAACATGTCATAAAACATAGGCACAAAACAACTTTCAAATACTCTTAATGCAACAAAATGTGGGCAGAAACACATTTAGAAGCAAAAGATCCCCAAAATTACAGGACATAACCCAAATGACCCTAATGACAGAATTAAAGGGTTTTGTTTCTTTTAAATACACTGTACAAGGTAAAAAAGATCTATGGTCCAAATTTGTCACTTTATAAATATTTATCAGTTCTTTTATACAAATTAATCTCATTCTTGAGTACAAGGTCAACATAACAGTAAAAATGACTAGGTAAGAAATCTTAAAACAAAGTTTTCTCCCCCAATTCAAATTAATACTTTATCCAACTCAATTTTACAGATGACACAGAACAAGGTAAACACAAAATGGTTACCTTCACTTAATCGGTTCGTTTCTCTGACCTGCATGATGGCAATTTATTAACAAACATGGATTCACTATCTGTATTTCTAAATTACATCAATTCTCATCTATTTTCAGTATTCACTTTTTTCTCAGAGAAAGTCACCAAAACTAAATCTTTACAAATTACTTTTTTAAATGAGTAGGAAGCTCCTTGACTCATTTCTAAAATAACCTGGATGACAATGATTAGAATTTAAAAATTTAAAAACAAAATATCAATTACAGTTATTTTTTTACAAAGCAGCAGACTGAAATTCAACAAAAGAATATACTATAATATTTAACTACAGTCATATTCATAGATAAATAATGGTTAAGAATTTAATTACATATCAACACAGCGGTGCCTATTTTATCCAAGTGCAACCTGTCCAAAAAAAAAATAAGGGTTTAAGATACACTCTTCATTCAAGCACAAACTTCATTCAGTGGAAAATAAAAGAAAATCAGCACGTAAATTTCACCACCACCAAACTAAATGAAGACAAAGTCAAAAAGATAGGGAATAAAATATCCACATTTATGAAAAGATATGATTCATAAAATGACCACAATAAAGGTAAAGAGATTTTGTTATCAGTAACCTTAAAAATTACTCCAAGTCATATTAAGGGAATAAGTACTGGGTAAGGCATATATATCAAAAGTTTTCTTCACGTGGAGAAGTGAGCAAGTTTGGGAAGAGTATTTCTCTCTGCTTTATCTCATGTGAAAAAACACAGCATCTCACACTCAAAAGGAGAGTGAGAGAAAGCAAGGAAGGGCAGACAAATCAAGTCAGAAAACTAACTTCATTCATAGTGAGGCTCATGAGATTCCTAATTCCAATTTAAATCTCCTCTTAGAAGGTACTTTTATCTGCATTTCTCACAAGTAATTATCACAAGACTGGGGACTGTCACACACATTCTTACGATCATAGCTCACAGGCACCAAATCCCAGCAATCTTCAGCTGAGAGAGAAAATGCCACATTTAAACAATGAACTATGCCAATGGATAAGCTATAATTACAATCCATTCTCTACTAAGTATAAACAGAATATTTTTCTTTAAAAGAAAATTAAACCATTTATCAAGATCTATTCCATAATAAAGACAGCCAGAATACTAGAGAATCTCTTTGCCTCTAAGGACAAAAATCATTTCCATGGGAAAGAGAAACTAAGATTTGGCAACCACATACTGTTCTGTAATAGTTGGCATCTCTGGCTAAAGGAAACGTGTTTTTTCCCCCTGTGTTATACTTGAGCTATTGATAATTTTCACAGCTAATGCCTACTGTGAAATACCATATATAAAAACATGCTGTGGTTTTCTGAATATTATCAGTGTTCCTAAAACCAATTTTGGGGTTTTAAAAATAAAAACAAAACATCTTTAACTCTGTATGAGCCAAAATATTATGGACTCATGAATCTAAAATCACAGAAGAGTTTGCTGGTCTAATGAACATTATGCTTAAACAAAATATCACATGGTTTTATAAAAAATAACATAAGCTGGGAGTCAGAAGTTCCAAAATTCCACAAGTTTAGATCATGTTTCATTCCTGCTGTCCAAGTACCACACATACTGAGATTCCATGTCTGTCAAGCAGATCAGTTTAGTTCAATGGTGATGGATGAAGTATTTACAAGCATCTATTTACAGTATATCTTTCTGAAGATTACAGGCCAATATTCTTTTCTTCCATTCCTAGTCAATCTGAGTTGGGTTTCTTCAATGAGAAGGGATAAATTTGAAAATGGCTGCTCAGCTGCTTAACCTATGAAAAATCAGAACGCAAGACAGTGACAAATATATACCTTACTATTTTTCTTTTTGGTACTGGGGATTGAACTCAGGGGTACTTGACCACTGAGCCACATCCCCAGCCCTATTTTGTGTTTTATGTAGAGACAGGGTCTCACTGAGTTGCTTAGCACCTCGCCATTGCTGAGGCTGGCTTTAAACTCACGATTCTCCTGTCTCAGCCTCCCTAAGTGTTGGGATTACAGGCTTGAGCCACTGCGCCTGGCTTATACCTTACTATTTTTAAAAAACACATAAAATTCACCCTCTGGAGAGAATAACTTACTGACACAAAGTCATCAGAAATAACAAAGAGGTTCTGCTGGATTATAATAGCTCAAGAGCCAGTTAGCAGCCAGGCGTGGTGGCACAAGCCTGTAATCCCAGCACTTTGGGAGGCTGAGACAGGAGAATTGCGAGTTCAAAGCCAGCCTCAGCAACGGCGAAGTGCTAAGCAGCTCAGTGAGACCCTGTCTCTACATAAAACACAAAATAGGGCTGGGGATGTGGCTCAGTGGTCGAGTGCCCCTGAGTTCAATCCTCAGTACCAAAAAAAAAAAAAAAAAAAAAAAGAGCCAGTTAGCTAGCTAAATGGAAGTACTAGAACTACCCTGGGATAGTTAGAACTTGAACATGGGTCTGCTTCACTCCAAAATCTAGTCTTTCCAGAGCCCTCTAGACCAGACAAATTCTTATCCAAATATACTGAAAACTGCAAGATTATTTGAATTATTATATCCAGTAAATCAAATAATTACATTTGTAATTAGATACAATATTTAGTTTGAACATTTCTAGGTATTCATTCCTGATGAACTAGTATAAAACTGGATCTATTAATCTGGAAAGGCCATATTGGTTAAGGTATTCCTAGTAGGTAGGCAAGAGCACAGTTACATTCCAACTAACAGCTGTCGTTTACTTGACATTTATCATTTTATGTATGTTTCAGTAGTTCAAGTGAATGTTTTATGTGGCCTAGCAAGTTTTACCTTCTGGTCAGAAGTTACAGACGTCATAAATGAACAAAAAAGACAGACAAGAAAGATGCTCCCAGAATTTCTCTCAGCTTGATTATTTTCCAGATTTTTAACAATGAATATGTACTACCTTTATAATTTAAAGAAAAATGTGTTTTGATTTGCTATATATATGGTTTTCTAAAGACATGCTTCTGAAGGGCTGAATAAATTAAAACAATTAACAAAGACATTGGTAATTGTGTTTTATGTCATGCATATGACTGATAAAATATCAAAATAAGAGTCCCAGAGTGTTGACAGAAAACATTTTAAACCGAGTGCGATGGTGCACACCTGTAATCCCAGTGGCCCAGGAGGCTGAGGCAGGATTGTGATTTCAAAGCCAGGCTCAGCAATTTAATAAGGCCCTAAGCAATTCAGTAAGACCCTGTCTCCAAATAAAATATAAAAAAAGGGCTGGGGATGTGGCTCAGTGGTTAAGTGTCCCTGGGTTCAATTCTTGGTACCAAAAAAGAAAACACGAAAACATGTTAAATTTACACAAATATAAACATAAATGATTATGCCTCATTAGATTTATCACATTCTCTCTTCCCATAACAATTTCATCAATTTTGTTCTAACCAATGAGGGTTAATTTGGGGACAAACACTAAGGGAACACTTTAGCAACAAATGCAAGGTATAAAGTTTTTCACAAGCATGACGCTTGCCCCCGTTTTAATAACGTGTATGATAATATAGAAGTAAAGACATTTTGTTTCTCAAACCAATTCATAGAAGGGTTCCCTTAGAAACAAGAACACCAAACAGAAGCACTTTAAGAGCCATAAAATGTGACTATCCTTTTTTTTAAAAAATATTTTTATTTTAGTTGTAGATGGACACAATATCTTTATTTATTTTTATGTGGTGCTGAGGATTGAACTCAGTGTCCCATGCCTGCAAGGCAAGTATCCTACCACTGGGCTACAATCCCAGCCCGTGACTATCCTTTACATAATGCCATTTCTATGAAATTATCCTCTGAATATAAAACACATGGAAGAAAAAATATTATTCCAGATTGTTCACCAACATTATTTATAATGATAATTTGAAAATAACCTAAATTATTAAAATAATTGGGTTATGATTAATAAATTATGTAATGATTAAGCAATCTTCCTTGGTGGAATATTGTACAGCAATTAAAATTCAACCATGAAACTGCTAAAATCTGTATTGAGGTTTGCAAACACTTCTTAAATCCATTTTATTTTCCCCCATATTTATTATTCTGCTGATGAAGCAAAGCCTCATGATGTAAAAGCCTTCCTCTAGTCTGAAATTTTAACTTCCCTAATACATTGTTCAAATTGAGCAGGGGAGGAAAGTGCTGCAAAACCAGTTTTAGTTTCTTTCCAAGTTATGTTAATGAACAATAAAAATGCCCCTAAAGGTAAAGAAGCAAGTAAAGAAACAGATAACAAACGGGATTATCTGGTCCTACATAATTCAAAGCACAGAACGGTTTATAACTCTACTTAAGAAGAAATGGCTACATATATGCTCACGTATCCAGCCTTAAAAGCATTTATAGTTATAGAAAAATAATATCTGATATTACATTATCTGGACATGATCTCAAATTTAGGGAATATCCCCAAATCCTTCCCACTATAACAGTAATTTCCTTTAAAATTTTCCAGTGCCTCTTTTTCACTATTTATAAGAAACAAATGAAATTAGCTTTACTTAATTACTCACCACTCGTACTCCATAATGAATGTGGGCCAGAGTAAAGACAGTTGTTAATATATACAGGAGAAGACTCTCAAGGTAAGAGGCTACTCCCAGGTTCACTGCTATGACAATCAAGAAGAGAGGAACCAGCAACCAATTCAAAGCTGGGCACCGCGTGCTGCTCATTTGACAAACAATCAGCTGACACTTGTTGGTTTAAAAAAAGAAAGTTTAATTAGCAAAGCATTTCCAAAACTAGTCAGTGCAACATTTAAAAAATATTCAAGAACATAAGCCAACACATTTACATTATCTTAGTAGTTCTCAACTACTCAGGGGCCCAACTAGACTCCAGACCTATTCCCCAAATACACAGAGTCTCAGAATGTGTGTTAGCTGAGACTGATGCCCGATGCAATGGCACATGCCTGGAATCAGGAGGCCTCATATTCCAAGGCCAGATAGTGCAACTTAGCAAGACCCTGTCTCAAAATGAAAAATAAAAAAGGGCTCGGGTTGTACTTCAGGGTGAAACATTCCTGGGTTTAATCTCCAGTACCAGACATGTACAGGCACGCACTCCCACTCACACACAAAAGAACCTGCAAATACTATTGCAGTCTCTAAATCCTATTGGTTTCAAAGAGCATAATAAAATAATTTTCAGCATGTTCTGTCCTTGAAGTTATTAATTATTAAGTTTCTGATTTAAAATATTTTTAAAGTCTGTTTATTCTAATACTATATGAGTTCTCAAATTACCCACTTGTCACATGTTCCTAAAATACAGTGTTTCCTTTTTGTGTATGTGTGTGTGTATTTTCATTTGTTCTAACTAGTTATACACAACAGTAGACTGCACCTGACACATCATACATAAATGGAGTATAACTTCTCATTCTCTGGCTGTACATTAATCACATATGTACATAGGTAATGATGTCCAATTCATTCTACTATCATTCCTACCCCCATACTGTCCGTATGTTTTGTATTGGAGATTGAATCCAAAGGTACTTTACCACTGAGCCATATCCCTTTTCCTTTGTATTTTATCTTGAAACAGAATCTTGCTAAATTGCTGAAGCTGACCTTGAACTTGCCATCTTTCCTGCCTCAGCCTCTCAAATTACTGGGATTACGGGTATATGCCACTGCATCTGGTTATAGATTATGATTTTTTAAAAATTTTTTGTTTGTGGGGCTGGGATTGTGGCTCAGTGGTAGAGTGCTTGCCTCGCATGTGGGAGGCACTAGGTTCGATCCTCAGCACCGCATACAAATAATAAATGAATAAAATAAAGATCCATCAACAACTAAAAAAATATTTAAAAAAAAAAATTTTTTTTGTTTGTGGGGCTGGGATTGTGGCTCAGTGGTAGAGTGCTTGCCTCGCATGTGGGAGGCACTGGGTTCGATCCTCAGTGCTACATATAAATAAATGAATAAATAAAGGTCAATCAACAACTTTAAATAAATAAATAAATAAATAAATAAATATTTTGTTTGTTGGTTTTTTCTTTCTGGTACTGGGGACTGAATCCAGGGGTGCTTTACCACTAATCCACATCCCCAGCTCTTCTTATTTTTTTATTTTGAGACAGGGGCTCATTGAAGTTGCTTAAAGCCTAAGTTGCTAAGGATGGCTTCAAATTTACCATCCTCCTGTCTTAGCCTCCCAAATTGCTGGGATTATAGGTATGCATCATCATGCCTGGCTATATGATGACTTTTTAAAAAAATAAATATCTTACTGTGATGTTGGCAAAAGCTGTTCCAACCATCAAGTAGAATACTCTAGGATGTAGCTCTAAAATATCTGAAGGTGACCAGAGGATCCAGGCTGTAGACAAAATGAAGAGCAAACATGGAGAAAAGAAGGGAACCATAGCTTCATAGACTGAATTGTGTTTCAAGGTGTTATTTTTATAGCTTCTGAAAAAAAATCAAGTAATACAAAGAACATTATTACATATAAACTTATCTTTCTTTTTTTTTTAAAATATTTTGTTTTAGTTGTAAATGAACACAATATGGTGCTGAGGATCGAACCCAGTGCCTCATGTATGCGAGGCAAGCGCTCAACCGCTGAGCCATAACCCCAGCCCCTAAACTGATCTTTTATAGTATTTTGCCATTTTCAAAGTACTTTTACATTTATTCTCTTATTTTACACTCACAATTATCCTATGGCATAGATAGAGCCATCATTATTATGGCCACAACTTCACTGTCAAGGTGAGATAGAGACTAAATTTATATAACCTGATTCAAGAGGCAGGGTAAGACTTCTAGCTCCTGGTCCTCTTTTTAATCTCTTTAAACCAAACTATCAACTGCTGTGTCAAGAATGTGAAGATGGGGAAAAAAAGAAAAAGAAAAAGAATGTAAAGATGAATACAATTTGGTCTTTGTTCTGTGAAATATTCTAGTAGGGGAAATAAAGTGAACATGAAACAGCAGTACTACTTTAATACAAAAAAGATACATTAAAAGTAAGACGTAATGCACACAAAGACCCTGAAGTAAAACTGCCAATACCACATCCTGGTATCTGTAAATACACAGCAAGTAATCCAGTATGTTTGTTCATCTGCACACACCCCCAAATTCTAGTCTTGGTTTTTGCCATGGATCGCATGACCCCAGGCATTATGTTGTCCAATCAGAAACTAATCATTATAAGATGAGGAGGAGGGGCTGGGATTATGGCGCAGTGGTAGCGTGTTCGCCTAGCACGCATAAGGCACTGGGTTCAATCCTCAGCACCACATAAAAATAAAATAAAGATATTCTGTCACCTACAACTAAAAAATAAACATTAAAAAAAAAAAAAAAGATGAGGAGGAAATGACTCAAATAATCTCTATAGACTTCAGAACTTCAAATTTTATGGTGTCTGTAAATGACTACCAGTCACAATAATAGAGAAGATTCATACAGCTTAGCTTAACAAGGATGAGATTCTGTGAGACAGAGAGCTAAAAGATGAAGGAGAAAGTGTTTCAACTAGAGGAGATAGTAACAGAGGAAACAGCAGGAAAAAATTACTGAGAAGGGAAAGATCCCACCTCCCAACTCTTTCCCCCAAAAGGCAGGAACTTCTATGCAACTGCTATTTGAGAAGAGCCAGCCTAAGTCCAATTTGGTCTTAACCTACACACATTTAGAAATTTTATTTTATACTTTTGTTAACTATACTTATAATCAACTTATAAACTAAATGTAAGCACATCAATATTTAACAGGAAGATTCTCTCTATAGATAGATTCACTCATAAAACTGACAAACTAGAAGACTGGTGAGCCCAAAAGCATAATACAAGAACTAATAATTTTGTGCTATGATTGAATTGATTACATTAGCCAGCAAATATACCCTAATCTCATTCTAGATTCAAAATTCATATTTTATAACCTTTTCAAAATGTCCAGACTCCAAAAAGAAAAACAGATCCTTAAATTTGACTAACAATTGCTAAAATTTTTCACATTTTTTGCCCAATTAAAAATAAAATACTTACCTGAAAAAGTTTAATAAACTCATTGGAAGAGTCACAAATAATGCACAACCTAAAGGAAAGAATATTTAAATTATCATAAATTATTCAAGAGTTCGTATAATAACTGAATCCATGCAAAATACACAATGTTTGTAGACCCAATAATTTTCAAGCTCAAGTTTATTTCTGTAATAAAACTAAATACATTCCTAACAGCATTTACAACTGGAAGAGTGCCAGTACATTTTGGTGAGTCAAAGCATAGACTCCAGGAGCCAGTCTGGGTCTCAATGCTAGTTATGCCATCAACCAGTTATGTGACTTCAGGCAGTCAGACTTCTAGTTCCTCAGTTTCCTCATTTACAAAATAGAGACAAAGCAGTGCGAACCCCATAGGGTTTTGAGAATTGAATGAATTATGAAAGACACCTGGAACAGTGCCTGGTATATAATAAACGGCAAAGTAAATGTGAAAAGGAGGATAATAAATGGATCCTGCTACTTCTTGTTTACATTTGCTTTTAACCTCCCCAGAATTGCCCATTTCTCCCCTCCCTGCCCTCCCCCACAGTTCTTCCTCCTCAAACCTAAAAAATAAGATGGCCTTCCCAAGACATTCTATCAGTGATTTCTACTGCCTTATTTACTCTTCTTCTGTCATTTCCTACCATTTGCCACATTTTTCTGTTGTTTTGTTTCTTGGCATTCTTTTATTCACTCTACCCCCTACTGTGCAGAAATACATTCTTCAAACAAGTTTTCCTAATGATCACATTTAGTATGCTTTTTCAGTCTTGACTTATGACTTCATTGACTATATACTAACTGCAATTCTTTCCTCATTCTGCCTCTGTGATTTCACTCTCCCAGGGTTCCTGTTAACCATTTCATTTTGTCATTTCTTGGCAATTCAATTTCCTGCATATTCCTAAAGAGGTGTTCCACTCTCCCTCAGAGAATCTTCTTTCAAAGCTCAACTACATGCTTCCAGCCACTGAGCAGTTAGATACTTTTGGGCAAATCAGTCAATCAGAGTTTCAGAGTCCAGCTGTATAAGGATGGGTTAAATGATTTTCTAATGTCCCTTACATCTTTAAAAATCTCTGATTCTATGGTCTATAGAGTTGTAAATCTCTGATCCTTCCCTCTTTCAAACTTGAAATTAACACACACATCTCAAAACTTTCTGAACATTTCACTTTGATGTTTCATTATTGGTCCTAGTTTGTCTACTCCAGATTTCCAGGGACTATACTGGTGATTTGAGGATCAATGCAGCTATTGCTTTTGGGATCAATGGTAGAAAACGTACTTTAGAACAATTCCAAAGATACTTGGCTAAAAAGAGATGAAAAAACTAGAACCAGCAGAAATTTTCTCCCCAAAGATGTATTACTCTGCTACTTCCAAACTTAACTGGAATAAAGTTTGCCAAATCAGACTATATTACAGGAAAAGGAAAAACAAACTGATGACCTTCATGTCCTCATAAATATTTAGTAGCTTACTCTATGTCAAGCTGTGAAGCACTGAAGGGGGAACTGAGGTTAAGTGAATGTGATTATGTGTAGTTCCAAGTAACTGGAAAATAAGTTGAGATAAATTAGCACAAGATTTACCACAAAGAGTAATTTTAGTTCTTGAAATAGTTTTTAAGTACAACAAGCATGTGGAAAGGTTGCCAGAGAAAAAGACAGTATCTTCTATATCTTCTCTACATAGTATTTAATATACATTCTGTAAAGAGTATTTAAATGTTAAATACTTAACTATCAAACTATATTTCAAGTGCAGTATAATGATAGAACCCACACTGCATGTGTGTATGTATGTATGCTTTTCAAGCTGCCATAAAGGCCCAGCCTTCATAATATAGAAAACTTAATAGCCATAGAAAAATCAGAGAATGCATTAAAATAAAAAAATAAAAGGATCAAAATCAGGCAGAGTGGTGCATGCCTATAATCCCAGCAACTCCGCAGGCTAAGATAAGAGGATCAGAAGTCACAAGTGCAAGGTCAGCCTCTGTGACTTAGCAAGACCCTGTCTCAAAAGATAAAAAAGGGTTGAGGACACAGTTCAGTGACACAAGTGCCACTGGGTTCAATCCCCAGTACCAACCCCACACACATAAAAAGAAGGATCAAGTAGAATGATATACGATCTGATGACAACAGGATCATAAAAAATATTTGGGTTGCTCACATTTCTAGCTTATTTAGTAAAAATAGGAATTTCAATTAAAAGCATCAAGACAATATGCATCCTTAAAAGAGTAAAAAAGGTAACAAATGGGGGAAATTGGAATTTATATCAAAACAAAAGATTACTACATCTAAGATAAGAAGAGCTTTCAAAAATACAGGAGGGGCTGGGATTGTGGCTCAGCGGTAGAGCGCTTGCCTTGCATGCGTGAGGCCCTGGGTTCGATCCTCAGCACCACATACAAAGCAATAAAATAAAGACATTGTGTCCATCAACAACTAAAAAATATTTAAAAAAAAAATACAGGAAATGGTCAACAATTTTACTGAAAAAATGGGCTAGAAGCCAGGCGCAGTGGCACATGCCTGTAATTCCAGTGACTTGGGAAGCTGAGGCAGATTTCAGGTTCAAAGCTAGCCTCAGCAGCTGGGTGAGTCCCTCAGCAACTCAGCAAGATCCTATCTCTAGCAGGGCGCCTGTAAACCTAGCACTTAGGGAGGCTGAGACAGGAGAATCCTGAGTTCAAAGCCACTCAGTGAGACCCTGTCTCTACATAAAACACAAAATAGGGCTGGGGATGTGGCACAGTGGTCGTCTGCCCCTGAGTTCAATCCCCAGTACAAAAAAAAAAGATCCTATCTCTAAATAAAAAATAAAAAAGACTACAGATGTAGCTCAGTAGTTAAGTGCCCCTGGGTTCAATCCCTGGCAGGCGCGCTCATTAAAATAAAAAACACACAAACACATACACAGAGGACTAAATATTTAGAATATACAGAAAATATAAATGACTCTTAAACATTAGGAAAGCTCATTTATAACAGAAGAAATAGAAATTATACAGATCTAACATCTCTTATGTATCTGATTGGCAAAAATCAACAAGTTTGACAATATACTATGTTGGTGAAACTATAAATAAACAAGCAGTTTCATACTTGGATGGTAGAAATGCAAAAATCATATAACCACTATGGAGGGAAATATGTAAATATTTAGCAAAACTGCACATATTTATCCTTTACTAATAATTCTACTTTTAAGGTTTTCTTCCACAATACCCTGGCAAAAACATGAAAAGACAGATACAAAACTATTCACTACAGCAATTGGTATAAGAGTGAAAGACTGGAAGTATTCCAAATGTCTATCAATAGGAGGCTGATTGAACAAACTATCAGGTACATCCACACAATGAAGTACTAGATAGCTGTAAGAAGGAATGAGGAAGATCCTTATGTATAATTACGGTATATTCAGATATACTATTAAGTGGGGGAGGGAGGAGGCAAAGTACAGCAAAGTACATATAGAATGCTATGCAAAGGGGTGATAAAATGATATATGCACATTTACTTACAATAAAAAAAAAACCCATAAAATTAAACATGGAACTGGTACTGAAAACAGTTGAAGATAAGTGATGATAACACAGGGATTATTATATAAAAGTAGGAGGACTACAAAAAGTATAGATGTTCAATTCTTTTTCATAATCAAGGGCAGTGGGGAGGCTGACCTCTACTTTTGCTGTCCATCTGCTGTACCCAAAGGAGACAACCTTATACAATGGCAAAGAAAAGCCACTCTACCTACTACTAACCTTTCATCAGCCCTCCCCTCACCCTAAGGCTCTAGGCTACCCCAACCACCTCAGTACCACCCATTTCATCAGCAGAAACTAACAGGTGTAAGCCCTCTGGTTCTTCTAAACAATCTTTATCTGCCGGGAAAGCTGCTTCACTTATTTGTGTAGAAACAAGTGGGTTTTTATTTTCGTTTCAGAGGGAAGAATTCAGATGAACGTAAAGCTTAGAAGAATGTGCCTACTAAAGTAAATAATAGGGACTGAGGTTGTGGCTCAGTGGCAGAGCGCTTGCCTCGCATGTGTGGAGCACTGTGTTCGATCCTCAGCACCACATAAAAATAAATAAACAAAATAAAAATACTGTGTCCATGTATAACTAAAAAATATTTAAAAAAAAATAAAGTAAATAATATTTTTAAAAATTGTTTTTTAGTTGTAGATGAACACAATGTATTTTATTTATTTATTTTTATGTGGTGCTGAGGATCGAACCCAGTGACTCATGCATGTGAGGCAAGTGCTCTACCACTGAGCTACAGCGCCCCCAGCCCAAAGTAAATAATATCTAAAAATGTCTCAGATCAGACATATTTTTATACCTTATCTTTAAATTTAACATTTAAATGTAAAATACAGCAAACTTGCCATAGGACAAGCTGCTTAAATCAAAAGAGTCACTAAATGAAAAAAATCACCCTTTTCAAGGTGATGATATAACAGCTTATACTGACATCAAAAAAAAAAAAAATGAACATTTGGCCTGTAATCCCAGTGACTCAGGAGGCTGAGGCAGAAGGACCACAAGTTCAAGATCATCCTCAGCAACTTAGCAAGGTCCTAAGCAACTTAAGGAGACCCTGTCTCAAAATAAGAAATAAAGAGCTGGGTGATGTGGCTCAGTAGTTAAGTGCCCCTGGGTTCAATCCTCACTACAGGGGGAAAAAAATGAACATTTAATAGATCATAAGGTAATTTTGAAAATGTGCAGTCCAGAGCCACAGGAAAAATGCCCAAATCATTCCTTTTCTGAAAGTCAGTGACTAACACAATTTTTAAGAGTTTCCAAGCCTGGCCTAATTTCCATTCCATTTCCAAAGTTAATCAACAGAATAAGGCAGGGTTGTTTTTTATTTATTTATTTTTTTTGGTACTGGGGATGGAATTCAGGGGCACTCGACCTCTGAGCCACATCCCCAGCCCTATTTTGTGTTTTATGTAGAGACAGGGTCTCACTGAGTTGCTTAGCGCCTCGCCATTGCTGAGGCTGGCTTTGAACTCGCAATTCTCCTGTTTCAGCCTCCCTAAGTGCTGGGATTACAGGCTTGCACCACTGCGGCCGGCTAGGGTTGTTTTTTAGATAAGGGAAGAGAGCAATAGCCTACACATATGCTTTCTACTTCTACAAAGGTCCTTAGTGCCATTCCTGGTGTCCCAAAATAACAACTTAGACTCTCTTCCTCTTATCATACCACTAATACTCTCCCACACTCGATCAGTTATCACTTTTGGCTAAAATCAAAAGGGAAATATTACCACTATCAAAAAACTTAAGTATTCAGTGAAATAAGGAGTGCATCTAAGAGGAAAAGAGGCTTATTTTTTCAAGTAGACAGGTTAAGTAATCTCCCATTTCATCTAATAATCTCTAACTTTGAAATAACTAAAAAATCTACACCAAATATCCACCTAAATGTGGATCCTCCAATACAGTCTATATTAATTTAAATATTTCCTTTAAAAGGCTTGTGTGATCTATTTTGGCATTTCCTATTTATTAGAAAAAGCTTGGTACTGAGCAAAAACAAAAGAAATTATTTTCCTTGATGTTTAAATTGAAATCCTACAGGTTTGTAGGATTGTTCTGCTTATTAGAGGACAGGGAGAGAAGTGTTATTACTATTTATAGTCAAAACACTGGCTTTTGATAACAAAGTGATGGTTAAAACAGGCTTCGACATGGAGCTTCTTACCAATAATCATTGCTGTGAATAGGTCTCTATATAAGAAATTAAACAGGAAAGGTTCATACCAGGCCTCAACTCCCACAACTGCCGTCACTATGTAGACAAAAGAAATAGTCTGGAAAGAAAATACAGACAAAAGTATACAGAGGCATTAATAGCTGAAAAGATCAGAAGCCAATATTATTTTACGCAGCATTAAGTCCAGTCAAACAGTTTTAGTAAAAGCAAGAAGTATACTTAAATTTGGTACGTGCAAGTCTTCCTGCCTTCAAAAAATTTTTTTCCCAAAAAAACACCATAAAATAACTGACTCCTAGATAATGCAAGCAAGTGGTCATCATCTGGAGCCCTTTAAAGGCACCTCATAAATTGGTTAACTCATAAGATGATCCAATTTGACCCCCAACTGCTTCAACACACTCCAACTTCTGATTTCTTTACTGGAGGTTTAGGTGCAATTGGGCAAAATGGCAACACACAAAGCTGGGATTCAGAAGCAAGAGAGTTAACAGCAAGCAAGAGGAGGAGAAATCTCTATTCACTGAAACGTTGGCAATAAAGACAAAAAGTCAACAATTATACATACATATCTTGCTTTACAAAATCAACAGTTCAAGTGAATGAAAGAAATCATTAAATCTGGGGCATAATAGTGGTACTGTGATTATGTTTTTTAAAGTCTATCATTTGGAGACATATAGCAAAATATTTATCACATTTCCTTTAAAATAGAACTGGAAAGGGGGCTGAAGGAGAGTATATATGAAACTATACTGCCCACATCCTGCTAGCTGCTGAAGCTAAGTAATGGGTGTAATAAGGGTTCATCATAATATTCTCTCTACTTTCATATGTTTGAAATTTTCTATAAATAAGTAAAATGAAAAAATATTTTTAATGTTTTTAAAAAGTACACATCTGTTGTAACCAAAACAGCAATAAGGAAGGAATAACAAAAAAAAACTTTCTAAAAATACAGTGATAATGTTAAAAATTTAAGGCAGAACACGTACTTACCACCTGGCTAATATCATAGCCCCATGGCAGAAAAAGAATTCCTGTGTTATACTTTTCCCAGTGAGACAGGATGAAAGAAAACAAAACGACCCATAATAGGAGATAAAGAACAAAAACACTGACACCAGTTGGTCCTCGTCCAAAGATGGAATACACAGTTACAACAAAGTAAACACAAGACCAACTATCCAGGCCGTGGTCAAAAAGCTCCCCTAAGGGGGTGCTAGAATTGGTTCTACGGGCTTGCTTTCCATCCACACCATCTGCAACAAAAACACACATCACAGGAAAAAGGTCAACATCTGTACCAGTAGGGAAAAAGTCATCTCCCCCCCTCCACCCCTTTGGTACCAGGGATTGAACCCAGGGGCTCTTAACTACTGAGCCATATGCCAAGACTTTTTTTTTTCCTTTTTGAGACAGGGTTTTGTTATGTTGCTTAGGGCCTCGCTAAGTTGCTGAGGCTGACTTTGAACTTGTGATCCTCCTGCCTCAGCCTCCCAAATTGCTGGGATTACAGGAATGCACCACCACACCTAGCAGGAAAAAGTCATCTTTATTTATTTATTTTTAAAATTTTATTTGTTCTTTTTAGCTATATATGACAGTAGAGTGTACTCTGACATATACATATATGCAGTATAACATTCTAATCAGGATTCCATTCTTGCAATTGTACATGATATGAAGTTTCACTGGTCATATATTCACATATGATCATAGGAAAGTTATGTCCAATTCATTCTACTGTCTTCCCTGTTCCCATTCCCCCTCCCTTCCTTTCCTTCCCCTTTGAAAAAGTCATCTTTAAGAAACTACTGGGCATGGAGGGGGGATATCAGTACATCACAGAACCCTTAAGCATGGCTGCCAGTCAGTACTTATAGAGAATCTAATCTTCGATTACTACAATAAAGATTTCAGAAATAAAATATGTTGAACCTGTGCAATGTACTATTCTTGGTGTTATAAAAAATGATAAGAATCTTAGACTAGCTGGGCACAGTATAATCCTAGCAACTCCGAGGCTGAGGTAGTAGGATCACAAGTTTAAGGCCAGGCTCAGCAACTTAGCAAAACCCTGTTTTGAAATAAAAAATACAAAGAACCAGAACTATGGCTGGATGGTAAAGTGCCCCGGGGTTCTACCCCCAGTAACACCCCTCTCCCAAATTCTTAGAATAAACTAAGTTTGTACCCTAAGAGTGTTTATACTGGAGAAAGAAACAAACATGATAATTAAAGGTACAGTATTGTCACAAACCACAATAGAGTCCAGAAAAGGAAAAAGTTCCCTTTAGGCTAAGATAATCTAGAATGGCTTTTAGGACAAAATGAAATCTGAGTGGGGACATAAAGAATGAGTTGGGTTTCAGTAGATAAGAGATAAGAAGTGTGCCATTTCAACAAGAGGGATGAAGCAACAAACAATGAGGGAGAACCAGAGATGAAAAAGCACAGTGAGGGCTCATGTGAAGCAGGCGGTATAAAGAGACTAGAAAGGAGGTTAGAGCCAATTTACAAATCTAAGGGAGTAAAGGGAACTACTAAAAGACATCTGAATAGGAGAATGACAAGAGTGAAAGCAATGCTTCAGGAAGACCCACCTGTTGTCATGGGAATGACCAGGCAGAGGACACTCCAGTAAACCTAAATCAAGGCGGGATTAAAAAGCTGGGGGTAGGGGGCTGGGGTTGTGGCTCAGTGGTAGAGCACCTGCCTCGCATGTGTGAGGCACTGGGTTCAATCCTCAGCACCACATAAAAATAAATAAAGATATCATGTCCATCTATAACTAAAAAAAATATTTAAAAAAAAAGCTGGGGCAGATGAAACACTAAAAAAGTAAAAATTAGGGTTAGGGTTATGGCTCAGTGGTAGAGCACTTGCCTATCATGTGTAAGGCACTGGGTTTGATTCTCAGCACCACATAAATAAAGAAAATAAAGATATCGTGTCCATCTACAACTAAAAATATTTTATAAAAAAGTAAAAATAAGAGAATGCCACAGAAGACAAGACAGAAGACCTAAGGATAAGACAATCTTCAAAGTTCTAGTGTAGGTAACTAAGAAAGTCATAATAGAAAGAAAGAAGCAATAGCAATTAAGAGTGATAGAAAAGATGCAGAGTACAATTTTAGATACTGTAATTAAAGAGCTGGCAGTATACCCACACGGTAATGTCAAGCAACTCGGTCCAAGGGACTTGGAACTAGCAACCCAGAAGACAGATGAGGACTAGATATAAACATGGGAATCATCTGAATTAAGAATATTAAAGAAATGTGGAGAAAGAAAGCTAATGTTAAAGCACAGATGAATGCCTTCATTTAGGGCAGATATAGAGGAAACTGCTACAGAGAGAAGTACAGCAAAACCAAGTTAAGCTGGGGGTGACGGCTCATGCTTGTAATGCCAGCACTTTGGGAGGCTGAGACACGAGAATCGCGAGTTCAAAGCCAGCCTCAGCAAGGGCGGGCACTAAGCAATTCAGTGAGACCCTGTCTCTACAAAAAACACAAAAAATAGGGCTGGGGATGTGGCTCAGTGGTTGAGTGCCCCTGAGTTCAATCCCTGGTACAAAAAAAAAAAAAGTTAAAATGGAAAAGGGGGGCTGGGATTGTGGCTTAGTGGTAGAGCATTTGTCTAGCACATGTGAGGCACTGGGTTTGATCCTCTGTACCATGTAAAAATAAGTAAATAAAATAAAGGTATTATGTCCATCTACAACTAAAAAAATTTTTTTTTGTTTTAATGGAAAAGGGGCTGGGAGGATAGCTCAGCAGTAGAGAGCACTTGCCCAGCATACAGGAAACCGTAGGTTCAATCACCAGCACAGAAAAAGGAAAAAAAGAAAACATTCCAGCCAGGCATAGTGTCCTACCTTTATAATCTCAACTACTCAAGATTATAAAGAATACAGGCTCAGATCCATACTGCCTGGGGTCAAATCTCAGTTCCACTATTTATTAGCTGTGAGACCTTGAAAAAATTACTTAAATTCTGTGTCTCAGGCAGGAGAGTTCCAAGCTCAAGGCCAGCCCAGGCAATTTAGTGAGACCTCGTCTCAAAATAAAAATTTAAAAATGGCTGGGGATGCAGTTTGGTGGCAGAGCACTTGCCTAGCATGCATGATGCCCTGGGTTTGATCCCCATTACTGAAAAGAATGAAAGAAAGGAAGAAAGGGATTGACTGATTCTTGGTATTACTGTGTTTATCTTGTTTACCAGTGCTTAAGTCGGTCTATGGCAAAGAGGGTATTTATAAATATTGTTGAAGGAATACATGAAAGGATAAATTCCAAACTCCTGCCTGAACCCTGCAGATCTCTAATATATAGCACTGTCAAATTTTCTGCCCTTACGGAGCTGAAATGTTTCCTAAAAGTCTCTCTACGTTACTTACTAGCTTAACAATTTCCTATTTTCAGTGCAACTCCTGTGCAGGAAGACCATACTGAATTCCTGAAATAGCTATTAAATCTGTTTACATTTCTCACTGAACCCATTCCAGTTCCACAAATAAGGGTATGTTTCAGATTTATTTTTTTCTTAGAAGGGCAATTTAGGGACTATCCCATATATTATGAAAGATATCCCCCACATGCACAGGACCTAGGACAGCATGCTTTGATCAAATACATTAATTTTTCTGCAGCAAAATGGATACATAGTCACATTTAGCAGAATAAAGATTATAAACTGCCTCACGTTAGTTTAAGATAGGTCTTACAACAAATATTTCATGTTAGTTCAGGTTTTTTGCCAGAAAATTGTGGACCTGAAGCTACAGGTAAGACAGTACAATACATTAAGAAGATTCTTGTGAAATGCTGCTACAAAGGTCAGAGCTCAGAGGCCACCCTCATTTTTCCCTATTCCTTGCAGCAGTCCTGAGAACCAAATCCATTGGCAGCATTTAAAAATCTGTTCATTTTTAATAACAAATATACAAAAGCTTCTACCTAAATATGTAACTTTTAACTAAGGTTTTCCCTAACTCTTCTACACTTCACTCATCTCTTCCTTCTCCAAACTCTTACAGCTCTGGTCATCTACCACATAAGCATTAATGTGCCAGGTTATACTGGTTTTATGAGAACAAGTCGTTTTTATTTAAAAAGACCTAAGCAACTTGAAGTCAGTCTGTTATTTTACATGCATTTAAAAATTACATACAGAATACCAAACATGTGTTAGGCACTGCTCTAAGAACAAAGGACACAGCAGTGAACAGAATAGTACTCATCCTCAAAGAACCTAACATTTTAGTTAGAACCAAGAGATGATAAACAAGCAAGTAAATAGAAAATATGTTATATAGTTTCAAAAGCTATGGAGAAAAATAAAGCAGGAAAGGAGGATAGAAGGATGCAAGACAAGCCATGCAGATAATCTCACTGGAAAGCACTGCTGGCAGAATAGACAGTACGGGTCTCACACAGTAGATCTCCCTGATCACTACCTCTATTGAAAATGAAATGGTCACTTCGTTACTTGTTCTCCCACTGTGCTCTGTTACAGCATCTCTCTCACCATTCTGCGATCATTTGCTATGTCAGTACTGTTTCTCAAACTTAAGGCAAATATTTTGTGTTGAGCACCAGATAATAAATATTTTAGGCTCTGTGGGCTATACCCTTTGTGAGTCTCTGTTGTAGTTACTCAAAAGTGTCTTTAATGCAGGAAAGCAGCCACAGGCAACATGTAAGGGAATGAGTATAGCTGTGTTCCAGTAAAACTTTATTTACGAAAAGAGACAATGGGCCAGATTTGACTTTCTAATAGTACTTTGTCAACTCCTATCTTACTCTGTGAGTCCCCAGAAGTGAATGACAATAGGTTTCATAGAAAAATTTAAAAACATTTACCAATCTGAACAGGATATTAATAAACCCTAGTTAAAATGAATTAAACATGGGAGAAAATGCTAACTCACCAGCCACTGACTAAAAATAAGTATTTACCAATTTCTTACCAAGAGTGTAGGCCACGAAGTTGAGGATGCCCACAACAATCCAAACCCAATCAGGTACATGCTTGTGACCTGGTGCTGCAAAAGAAAGTTACTATTTTAATACAGTCTGATTAAAACAGTTCTTAACATAGCATTTACTGTTAATGAGAAGTGTTTCTATTTGTTAGAGATTTTTTTAAAGTACTTTACACAATATATTATGAATGCATAAATATTAAATTTTATCAACAAACTCTGCCAAAACCAGAGAAGTAAATCCCTGACCTCCCATTAACAATAAGTGATTTTTTAAAATATTTTTTTAGTTGTAGATGGACACAATATCTTTATTTACTTTTAGGTGGTGCTGAAGATCGAACCCAGTGCCTCACACATGTGAGGCAAGCGCTCTACCACTGAGCTACAATCCCAGCTCAACAATAAGTAATTATATTGAGCTTTTCATTATAACTCAAGGCTGAGTGTTTATCTTTACTTGAAAATTACTTATAAGCCCAGAATGAAAAAAATGCAGTTTTAGATTTAAAAAGTGAGTGCATGTGATCTAATTCTTTTTTATAACTTTATTTTATGTATGTATGTATGTATGTATGTATTTATTTATTTATGTGGTGCTGAAGGTCCAACCCAGCACCTCATACGTGCTGAGCAAGTGCTTTACCACTGAGCCACAACCCCAGCCACAAATCTAATTCTTTTTATGATCTACCTATACATATGTATTGAGGCTTCACCTTATACTTTATATATTATTAATTAGCTAAACAAAAGACCTTTTGATTTGGGTAAAGGCAGATTATCTCAACAAGATGATTTGGGCATCAGAATCATGTGAAATGTCTAGACCTCATTTTTTCCCCCTATGATAAAACAACGGAGAATCAGGAGGTCTGGGTTCTAGGCCCAACTCTGTGATCAACCAGCAGTATGGCCTTGAAGATATCATTTAACTCTCCTATCTTGCATTTCCTCCTTCAAGTCCTATGATTTGGGGAAATACACTTAACATTTATAGATTTTTAGTTCTTTTAATAACTATGTAAATAATCTTTTCTGGGGATTGAACCCAGAGTCCTTTACCACTGAGCTACACTCCTCCTGATCCATTTTGTTATTTTTTATTTTGAGACAAGGTCTCATGAAGATACAGAGGACTTCACTGAGTTGTCCAGGCTGGCCTGAGACTTGTGATCCTCTTGCCTCAGCTTCCCAAGTTGCGGGGATTACAAGCATGTACCATTGTGCATGAGTAAATATCCTTATCATTGGCTGAGTAAATATTCTTATTTAGAATAGTCAGAGGAAATAATATTTCTAGTTACATAAAATACATTTTAAGGGTGTCCTGAGAATACAAAACAAAAAACGCTCACAATATAAAAAACATGGTTAATGAAATTTAATCTGATTATTCATGTAGTACTTTAGGGGCTTCTCATGCTCTAGAGTTGGTATTTAAGACTTCAGTTACCATTTTATTGTATATATACAGAAGCTATGGCTAAGTGTTGGTTGATAAAAGTTCAGCATATGTATAATTTCAATATTCAGAATTTCTATAATATCAAAGTTCCAAATGCCTGAAACTCCAAATTGTCCTACAAAAACAATACTGTGAGTGGTTGCTGATTTTTCCAGGTCAGTCCACACAGTCTACTGAAACCATTACACAAATGACTTATAATACTATGACTCCTGACTGTATCATTTGTAAGTATTCTTAGAAATATATGCCAAGTTAAATGCAAAAAATACTCATTTACCTCCACCTTTCTATTCCTTTCCATTCAATCAACTGGCTGAGCAAAAATAAATAAAGAGCCCTTGTCTCCCACTATCCACCATGCCATCCCCAAACTCCAAGTTCTCTTCTGTAGCCTGGGGCAAAAGCTGGGTGCAGGAGAAAGCAAAGACAGAAATACGTGTGAAAAACAATGCTTGAGTAGAGAGGAGGAGGCAGCTAAACATTGGCTCAGAAACTGCTTCTGCTCTCTAAGGGTCAGACAAATGTCAAAAATATTTAAAGTCTAAGAATCATTTTCAAGCCAACGTGGTGGCACACACCTGTAATCCCAGCACTTTGGGACGCTGAGACAGGAGAATCGCGAGTTCAAAGCCAGCCTCAGCAATGGCGAGGTGCTAAGCAACTCAGTGAGACCCTGTCTCTAAATAAAACACAAAATAGGGCTGGGGATGTGGCTCAGTGGTCGAGTACCCCTGAGTTCAACCCCTGGTACCAAAAAAAAAAAAGAATCATTTTCAGAGGTATTTGGGGTCATTAAATCCAAGTAAAGAATGAGCAGAGGGAAGGACAGATCACATCCCCTTTAAGATGAAAGGGGATTTTTCTCCCATAACTGAAAAAGGGAAAGTGACATCCCTGGAATTGATAGATATACTGGGCTCTACCTGTATTCATGTTTAGACAGTTTAGCAGTCCTAAATTTTTGTCTTCATATAACTCTATTCTTTATTTGCCAAAACCTCATTGCTTTTTACACAGCATGTCTAAAATCAACAGGCAAATTGGTATTATATTTCCAGGACTTAATGGAAACATACATAACAACATTGTAAATACACTTAGTTTTTAGAAACAATTCTGAAATCATACATAATATCCAAAACTTTTCAGAAACACAAGCATCTTAATAGAACCAGAAAATAACCAACTACACCTCATTTTTCCCTACTTAGATGTTTAAAATTTTATATTAAAGTGATATTCTTACCAGAAGCATAAAAGTCAGGATCAAAGTATGCCAAAAGTAGAAAATTAAATACAACCAGCAGAAAGCCAGAGAAGGTTATCAGATTGGGAGCCAACCATGTAGGAAATACCTATTTTTTCAAAATAATTACAAAACAATTAAAGAAATCTCTGCTCAATAAACATACAAATTTAAGTCATAATAAAAGCTACAAATTTGAAAGAATTTATACAAGAATATATACAAGACTTATATATATTAAAATATAAACTATAACATCTACTTGATACAAATAAACATTTCTTTCTGTCCTCTATATTTTAAATAATTCTATGACCCACAAACTTTTATAACATTAAATTCTTTGCAGAAAAACTGAAAAGGTATTTCACAAAAACAATAAATGATGGTGTATAAACATAGACTTCAACAATGAGATAGATCTAAAGGTATGTGGCTATGGGAAGAGAAAAGGGGTAGTTTCTCTACATATTTCCGTTTTTCTTAAAAAAAAAAAAAAAAACTTTATTTATTTTTATGTGATTCTGAGAATTGAACCCAATGCCTCACACATGCCAGGCAAGCATTCTACCATCGAACTACAATCCCAGCCCTCTAAATATCTTCTTAAACTGAAAGCTGCATCCATAAAACAGACTAAAATACTTGAAACTTACTAAAATAAAAAGCACATGCCCATTAATTATCTTACCTTCACTATCGTGTTCCAGAATGGATGCATGATATACAAAGAGAGTGGGTTGGTATCCACAGCACTGTACTGTTAAGAAATGAAATATTCAGTTACTCCTTGCACACTAACAAAGAGGGAAATATTTTTCAAATTAAAACCACAATGCAGGGCTGGGATTGTGGCTCAGCGGTAGAGCGCTTGCCTTGCATGCGTGAGGCCCTGGGTTCGATCCTCAGCACCACGTACAAAGCAATAAAATAAAAACATTGTGTCCATCTACAACTAAAAAAATATTAAAAAAAAAACCCACAATGCAAAAATAACCTGGAGAATACATCTATTTATATGATACCCTCAACTGAACAAATAACTGGAATACCAAAATAAATAGGGCAAAGACTGTAAGCACAGTAGGTATTACTTTTACAGTAAGGGGAAAAGGTCATAGGGGAAGCCCAAAGATCAACCCCAAATCATGGAGTTAATCACACAGTGGTTGCTTAATACCTATTCAGAGTCCAAATTGTCAGGATAAAAACTTACTCATCCTTCACTCTAAATCAAATTTATATTGCTTACTTGTTCATGGTTATTTCACAGAATCAGTAAAATGAACACCATGTGCATTCAAACACTGACCACACACTTTCTCAAACTCCTTTATCCCTCTCAACTTTTAGGAATCTAGTTGTTTTTGTTCCCCCTTGATATCATTACTAAATACACTTAGAACCTATGCAACCTTGGACAAATCACTTAACCTCTATGTCTTAATATATTCACCTGTAAATGAATATGACAGCCCTTGCCTCAAAGGTTTGTCACAAGGATTAGGTAAGTTAATAATATATGTGAAACACTCAGAACAGTACCTGGTCCACAGTGATTACAATGTAAGTATTAGTTATTATTATTATTAAGTATATTCTGAGCATCAAAGAAATGACAGACCCCTTTACAACAGGAAAGAAGATTGCATAAATAAGCAAAGAAGACAAAAATAAGTGATGGCTGTATGTTAATGGAACTTACCCTCTAATTACTGGGCTACTTAGTAAGAATTCAAAGGGAATTTTAACAGATATGTGTATATAAATATGTAAAACTTTAAGAGTCATGTTGGTACTTCTCTCTCATATACACATTCTCTCTCTCTCTCTCTCACACACTCTCACACACACACACACACACACACACACACACACACACAGAGGAGTACTTGGCATGTATGAAGCACTCTACTGGTTCCTCAAAAGAGGAATGGAACCACCATAGGACCTTGCTATACCATCCTTCAGAATTTATTCTGAAGAATTAAAGTCACCATACCATAGGGAACAATACATGTATACCCATGTCTACAGCAGCACAATTCACAACAGCCAACTATGAAACCAGCCTAAGTGTTTGTAAGTGAATGAATAGATACAACAAATGTGATATGTATACACAATGGAGTTTTATTCAGTCATAAAGAATAAAGAAAATTATTATTTGCAGGAAAACGGATAGAACTTTAGAACACTAAAGTAAAATAAGCCAAACTCAGAAAGTCAAGGGTGATATGTTTTCTCTCATATGTAGAAGCTAGAGAGGAAAAAGGAAAAGAAAGGTGGGTATGGGAGGAGGATCTCATGAAAATCAAAGATCATCAGTAGATGGGTTCGATCCTCAGCACCACATAAAAATAAATGGAATAAAGATATTGTGTCCATCTACAACTAAAAAAATATTTAAAAAAAAAAAAAAAAAAGATCATCAGTAGAGAAATGAGGGGAAATACTAAGGAATAGCACTGGCCAAATTATAGTGTTATATTGTGTGCACATACAAATAAGTAACAAAGAATCCCACTATTATGTACAACTATAATGTACCAATAATTTTTTTTTTTAAAAGGAAGTATTCCACTAGCTAGATAAGAGGAAGAAGACAAAACTGGTAAGAGATAATTCCTATCCCAAGCAGTTCACAGTATTACCCAGGCTTATATTACCTAATTTATTCATCTGACACTTAATGACATTAGACTACCTACTACTTTGAAAAGGTTATATTTTATATTTATGTTTATTATGCATATAATCAATAAGCATTTGAGGGTCAAACATTTTTTTTTTAAATGTTTATTTTTTAGTTGTAGGTGGACACAATAGCTTTTATTTTATTTTTATGTGGTGCTGAGGATCGAACCCAGTGCCTCCCGCGTGCTAGGCGAGCACGCTACCACTGCGCCATAACCCCAGCCCCAAGGGTCAAACATTTTTAAAATCATAATTAAAGATCAAAATCTCTTCCTGAATGTTTATGAATATGTGGGAAATACATTATTTCAAGACTTAAAAGCATGATCAAACAAAAAGGCAGTAAGTAGAATATGATTAAAATACTGTTAGCAAAAAAAGCAACCCATAACTCAAATGTTTATTCAACAGATTCCACGTATGAAGTTCCTCCATTTCTCCAACCCATTCTGACTAAAATAGAATAACTAGGGCAAAAGATCTGACAGGCAGTAGAAAGAAAATGAGGGAGAATACTGATTGCTTCTACTGGCCAGAGTTACAGGCTATGAAGTGGAAGCCAGTCTCTCAGGAGGAATCTACTTAAATTTAGTCTTAAATTATTTTTGTTTTTTATTAAATATTTATTTATTTTTTTAGTTGTAGGTGGACAGAATATCTTTATTTTATTTTTATGTGGTGCTGAGGATCGAACCCAGTGCCTCACGTGTGCTAGGCGAGCACGCTACCACTGTGCCACAATCCCAGCTCCTTTGTTTTGTTTTGTTTTTAGGTACTTGAACTCAGGGGCACTTTACCACTGAGCTACATCTCCAACCTTTTTTATTTTTACTTTTTATTTTGAGAAAGGGTCTCATTAAATTGCTGAGGCTGGCCTCAAACTTGCAATCATCTTGCCTCAGCCTCCAGAGTCTCTGGGCCCTTGTCCAGCTTAGTCTTATATTCTTACCAAATGTTCACTAAACTTTCAAGTCTCACTAGGCTTTCAACTTTCACTTGCATAGTACTCTACCATTTACAGACCTTTTCTACTTAATAGATATCACCATCACATCAGAACCTCTGCAGAATGGAGTCCTAAACTGACAAGATCATCTGAGTTTCAGTGAACCAATATGAACCCCTAATACTGCCTATGACAGGTGGAAGGGCCCTGGCTACTTTCACTTCACAAGTTTGTATCTAGAACCATGTGACATAGCCAGTAGGCCAGACAAACTGGAAAGTCATCCATTTCAAGTCCACAATCGATTGCAAAGTACAAAGTTGTAAGAAGTTCAAATAAAAAAAAAAAAAAACAGACTGAGGTATCACATGAATACTTAAAAACAAATCACAGTACACCAAGTACAATGTTCTTAATTCAAATGTTTATTGAATGAGTCTCATTCAGCAGTTTTCCATAATTTTATTTTAGACCTACAAGAAACTCCTTTATGAACCAGGTGTGGTAGTGCACACCTGTAATCCCAGAGGGATAGAACAGGAGGATAGCAAGTTCAAGGCCAGCCTGGGCAACTTAGCAAGACCCTGTCTCAAAATAAAAAAGGGGTCTGGAGCTATAGCTCAGTGGTAGAGCGCTTGTCTAGCATGTGTGAGGCACTGGGCTCAATCCTCAGCACTACATACAAATAAAAAATGAATAAAAAACAAAGATCCACCAACAACTAAAAAAAATCTAAAAAATAAAAATAAAATACAAAAAGGATGGAGACGTAGTTCAGTGGCAGAGCTCCCCTGAGTTCAGTCCTCAGTATGGGGCAGGGGAGGTCCTGAACTGACAGTCTTTAGACATGAAAACTCTTTTTAAATTCTGAAACTTTATTTCTAAATCTCTATTTCAGAGGACCAGTAAAAGTAAAGTAAGAATACAGAGTTAAATACAAGCAGGCCTGTTTACCTACTTGGATTTCAATTATTTGACATTCAATAATAGCTGATGAGCTCAAATACAGCAAGAAAGATTAATGAGATTACAAAAGGCATCAAACAATAAACCTAAACAACACCAAGTGCTCTAGCCTTACACATCTGAGTATTTCTTAAGGTCATATATCACTCGATATAAACGAAGAAACTCTACAGTCTAGTAAATCAACAGGAGGAAGAATGACTTAAACCTTCCCTGCACATCAGGAAAAAAAAACAAAGTACAAACTTTTAAAGGTGCTAAGATATTCGTTAATGAATTAAGGGTATTTATTAAATCAATTTAATAAATTAAGAGTACTTTTTAATACTTGTTGAATATACTTTTATTTTGCATTGGATGATGTTCTGGCACATGCCAGAAACCTGAACCTGGTATCTAAACTAGCTCTACAATCCATTAGACCCTGGAAAGATGATCAAGGACCATAGCCTGAGTTGGAGAGAATCATTTCAAAGCAAAAAAATCTCTAATCATAAGCATGCTCAGAGGATGTCTAATCTAATACTCCACTGTCTTACCTTCTTCTAGGAGAACAGGTAAAACAGACATATGGCATTTTTAATGCCTCTCGTTACCAAAAACAAATCAAAACTTATACCTTCTAGAAGCAACCCAATCCAGTGTTAAAAATTTTCTGTAAACTAACAAATCCTCTCCACCCTGTATTTTCTATCTTGTGTTTCCATTTTGCTCTACAAAGTTAAACAGACACGGGTCTAATTTTTCCTATAAATAACATTCCTTCAAATATTTGGAGATAGCTCTTTTTATCATATCTAATCTTCCCCTCGTCCGTTCCTACATCCCTTTGGTTGCTCCTCTTTTGCCATGGTTTCAGCCTCTCTCATCATGTATGTCTAGGGACTGGACAACCAGGGATTGGAGTTTTTTTCCTGTAAAGGCCAAATAGTAAATATTTTAGGATATGGAAGCCAATGATCTCTGTATCAAACACACAACACTGCCATTGAAACCAGAAAGTAGTCACAGAAAATATGTAGGATAATAAGCATGGCCTATTTTAATAAAACTTTATTCATAAAGACAGGTGGCTTGGGGGCTTCAGTTTGACAGCCCTGGCTACAGACAATACATTTTGTGGTTAAACCAACACAGAACTTGATCCAGGACAAAAGGGATATTTCAAATGGTACCTGAGCAGAGACAACAACATGACTATTAGTCTTTTTTCTTCAACACCACATGCTGCTCAAAATACTCATTAATTTTCAGTGGCAACAAAATTACTCAGCAGACATATGCATGTACGCACAGCTTGCAGTCATCTGGCCCCCCTGGCCTTTCCCCTATGAACTGCTAAGCCACCCTGCTCTATGCTAACGTGAGGTTGACTATTGGAACCTAAGTTTAAGATTGTCCAAGCCATTGTAACATTTTATCTTGCTAGAGATGTAATTTTCTACCCTCTCCAGATTTTTTTGGATCCTGACTAAATTACCCAAGGAAACAGTTATGTCCTCACAACCCTCAGCCTATAAATCTGGTCATGCTAACAATGCCTTCCCTTAAGTCTCTATAAAAATGCTAATCAAGACCGAAATTTTTTTTTTTTTTTTTTGGTACCAGGGACTGAACTCAGGGGTACTAGACCACTGAGCCACATCCCCAGCCCTATTTTATGTTTTATTTAGAGACAGGCTCTGACTGAGTTCCTGCTTAGCACCTCGCCATTGCTGAGGCTGGCTTTGAACTCGCAATTCTCCTGTCTCAGCCTCCCAAAGTGCTGGGATTACAGGCAGGCACCACCGCGCCAGGCTAATCAAGAC